>JARQOC010000001.1:124140218-124327256 GCA_033576535.1 Allobates femoralis | reverse complement strand
TCCTCGGCTGCCCTCCCGGATCATGTGACCCGTCGCAGGCATGACGTCATCGCGACTGCGACCGGCCGGTCACATGATCCGGGAGACAGCCGAGGACAGAGGACGGACGCGCTGGCTGCTGCAAGAAGACCCTGGAGGGTAAGATGTCTGCAGCAGCAGCAGCGGTGGGGGCCTCAGAACAGGGGGGTAGTGTGCCAGCAGGAGGGGGCCCATATATACAGTATAATGCACTGCTCCCCCTGTCGCTGATTGACAGGGGGATGCAGTGCATATGTAATGAGCGGGCGCACGTGACGTGCGACCCGCTCCCGCTCCCCCCCCCCCTCCGCTAGGGGCCTTACATTGGCCCCCCCCAGTTGTAAGACCTTATAATCGGGGGAGGCCTTACATTAGCAGGCCCCCCCTTTACCCCTAGGCGGCCTTACAATCGGGGGGGCCTTACTTTCGGGGAAACACGGTATATATATATATATATATATATATATATATATTGTGAGGCACCGGCCGGGTCGGTATGCTGTGACCGGTATGTGCCTCTTTGGGTGCGTGCTCCAGTGCCGCAGGATGTACTCCATGCCAGGTATTAGATGGGATTCCTCTTCTCAGAGCAGAAGGGGTTAAGAGGACATAGGAACCCTGGGTGTGGTTCCTTGAGTCTGGAGTGAGATTTTCTCCAGTGCAGAGCCTGATTGAGGAGCTCTGAAGGAAAGTTGAAGTGGTCCTGGGAAGGGATTATCTCTGGTGGGGCTGATAGAGCCTGTCAGCGGTCGGGAGATACACCAAGCGGTGTGCAGTGTGCTGGCTGCGCTCCGGATCTGTGTTTTGGTGACTGTAACCGGACGGAGATCAATAAACCGTGAGTTGAGAACTGTCCGTGCCTGGTTCCCTGCCTCCCCAACACCGCTACACCTCACATATGGTGGAGAATGCGGGCATTGCCGGCCCGGTGAGGTGTAGCCGGCACTACCGTTGCCCTCTGTTTCGGTGGGGAAGTGACGTTTCATGAGGCTAATGAGCGGCTGATAAGTAAGAGGAGCAGCAGTCATCATTGCGGCCAGTCTCTTGCGTGGTGCCCGGCATCGCATGTCCTGGATTCGGCCGGCTACATTACAACACAAACCAGCAGCCAGCATGGAGGAGGTGCTCAAACACCTGGTGCTGGCCCAGCAGCAGCAACAGGAAGCTCAGCAGCAGCAAGAGAGGAGGCACCAGGAGCAGATGGCCCTGTTGATCGAGGCTGTGCGGACCATACCGGGGGATCCGCCCCGAGGACCAGGTGACGACTGCAGCGTCCGTAAAGCGGTAAGACAAGCGCTGCAAAAGATGACCCCGGGGGATGATGTGGAGGCATTCCTGGCCGTGTTTGAGCGGGTGGCTGAACGGGAGAGACTGCCGGTTGCCCAGTGGGCCGAGGTGCTGGCGCCCTATTTGACTGGTGATCCCCAAAAGGCATACATAGACCTGTGTACTGAGGATGCCCTGGACTATGGAGCCCTGAAGGGGGAGATATTGGCCCGTATTGGGGTCAATACATATGTGAGGGCCCAACGGGTGAGCCAATGGGCCTACGAGGAAGGCAAACCCGTGCGCTCACAGGCCTATGTGTCACGGGTGGCACGGATGACAGGGTGGAGGCCACGCGCAGACGATCCCCGCGTTTGGCCCACCAGCCATAATGGTGGAGGATGGTCCGTCTCTTTCAGGAGCATTTACCTTCTGTGTTGATGGAAAGAAGGTGTAATGAGATCTCTCTATTATGGGGAGACGGCTGTGGAGGTCTTGCGCTCGGTCTGGTTTTATTCACCAATGTTGTAGGTCACTAGGACCCAGCAGACTCCTTCCACCTTTATAAGGAGGTTCATTGCCTTTCCTCGGTGCAGGTGATAGTTCCTTGTGCACACTTTATCCTTGCTCCAGCAGAAGCTGAGATTGTGGAGGTTGCGGTGTTCTGCTGTCAGATAAGTGTTTCCTTTTCCCAAATGTCTGTCTTCCCTGGTGTTTGTCTTTAGTTGATAGTGGAGGGGTCTAGTGAACCTCTCCATCTGATCCTTAGATAAGATAGATCTAGGATCAGAGAGGGACGAGGTTCGTGGTCGGCGACAGTTGAGGAGACTGTATAGGGACGTCAGGGCAGACAGGGTCAGCTCTAGGAAGTCTAGGGGTCACCGTCTCCTTCTTGTGCCCTTAGCATTAGGGACTCCTGATCCCCCCCCCCCCGTCGTTATCCTACGCTGGGTGTCTTCCCCACTCCCAGCGTGACATTATCACCTGCCATAACTGTAAGTGAAGGAAGGGGAGGATTTGATTTTCTTTCCTTTCCTTATGGATCCTGTGTCTGCTTTGGCCCAGCAGCTGCAGACCTTGTCTTTGGAGGTTGCGGACCTTCGGTCGGCTCTGCAGGGACCACAACCGCAAAATGGTGTCTTGGGGAATCAAGCAGTGGGTCCGGCCAGACCGGAACCTAAGGTTGCCCTCCCTGACAGGTTTTCAGGAGGCAGAGACAAATTTACTGTGTTCAAAGAGGCCTGTAAATTATACTTAAGGCTTAAGCCGTATTCCACTGGTGATGAGCAGCAGCGGGTAGGAATTATTATATCATTGCTGCAGGGGGATCCCCAATCCTGGGCTTTCTCTCTGCCACAGGACTCTGCTTGTCTCCAGTCTGTGGATGGATTTTTTGACGCCTTAGGCCTCATATATGATGACCCTGACCGTGTCTCTTTGGCTGAATCCAAATTGCGCCATCTCCACCAGGGGACTCGGTCGGCGGAATCATATTGTTCTGAGTTCCGCAGGTGGGCTATGGACACACAGTGGAACGATCCGGCTCTCAGGAGTCATTTTTGCCAGGGTCTTTCAGAAAGACTGAAGGATGCCCTGGCAGTGTATGAGACCCCCCCGTCCCTGGAGGCAGCTATGTCGTTGGCTATTCGCATGGATAGACGCCTCCAGGAGCGGAGGGGTAGACCTCCTGCAACTGGGGGCCCTTCTCATGGTGGTTCCTTGTTGCCGGGTGGTCACTCGGAGGGCGAGTCATTTCTCCCGAGGGGGGAGGAACCTATGCAGCTTGGAGGAGCGGCGGCCTCGAGGCTCTCCTCCGGTGCCTCCCGGGGCAGGGGAAGGGGGTCTGTTTTTTCTGTGGGAAAGGAGACCATTTTATCGGGGCCTGTCCCTACGCTCCTAAACGGACTGGGGTGCCGGGACCTCGGGTGACTATGGGGGGTGTGGAGGTGGTCGAGCGGGAGGTGTGTGTATCCTCCGTTTGTACTTCCCATTTTCTCCTGAGTGCAGAGGTGGCGCTAGAGAGCAAAACGGAAGGCATTTCTGTGTTTGTGGATAGTGGTGCGTCTGAGGTGGGGGTGGGGGCTGTGTTGTCGCAGGGCCCTTCGCCTGGGAGATGGGTGCCCTGTGCGTTCTTCTCCAAGAAGTTGTCTTCGGCCGAGAGGAATTATGATGTGGGTAATAGGGAGCTGTTGGCTATTAAGTTGGCTTTTGAGGAATGGCGGCACTGGCTGGAGGGGGCTGTCCATCCCGTCACGGTTATTACCGACCATAAGAACCTGTCTTACCTTGAGTCCGCCAGGCGTCTCAATCCCCGGCAGGCCAGGTGGTCTTTGTTTTTCACGAGATTTAATTTTACCGTCACCTACCGTCCGGGGGTTCAGAATGTGAAGGCGGATGCATTATCGCGCAGTTTTCCGGGTGGTAGTACTCATGAGAGTCCCGTCCCCATCTTGCAGGAGGGGGTGGTTGTTTCTGCTCTTTGCCCTGATCTAGAGGGGGAGGTGTTGAAGGTTCAGGGGGGCGCCCCTGCCTCCTGCCCTTCTGGGAGGCTTTTTGTGCCGTTCTCTTTGCGCCTCAGGGTGCTGTCGGAGCATCACGACTCTGTACTGGCGGGGCATCCGGGCGGTAGGGCCACTTTCGATCTCTTGTCTCGTCGCTTTTGGTGGCCGGGGTTGAGGAAGGACGTAGCGGAATTCGTATCCGCCTGTGGTGTGTGTGCACGTGCTAAGGTTCCGCATACCCGTCCGTCTGGGTCTCTCGTGCCATTGTCTATTCCTGAGAGGCCATGGACACATTTGTCAATGGATTTCATCACCGATCTTCCGGCGTCTGCGGGCAAGACGGTGGTACTGGTAGTAGTAGATAGATTCAGTAAGATGGTTCGCTTTGTGGCACTGCCCGCACTTCCTAATGTTCGGACTCTGGCACAGGTGTTCGTAAGTGAGATCGTGAAGCTTCATGGGGTTCCCTCCGATGTGGTTTCTGATCGCGGTACTCAGTTCGTCTCCAAATTTTGGAAGGCTTTTTGTACACGTTTGGGGATAACGTTGTCCTTTTCTTCTGCTTTTCATCCTCAGTCGAATGGTCAAACCGAACGTGTGAATCAGAATTTGGAGACTTACCTGAGGTGTTTTGTCTCTGACCATCAGGAGACTTGGGCAAATTATTTGCCCTTGGCCGAATTCGCCCTTAATAATCGTCTTCAGGAGTCCACTGGCAAGTCACCGTTCTTCGGTGCATATGGGTTTCATCCTCAGCTTGGTACTTTTAGCGGTACGAGTCCTTCCGGAGTTCCGGAGGAGGACCGTTTTACCTCGTCCCTCTCCTCGGTTTGGCGGGGTGTACAGCGTAGCTTGAAGCTCTTAGGTGACAGGTACAAACGTATGGCTGACAGGAAGCGTGCGCCAGGTCCGGACCTATGTGTGAATGACTACGTGTGGTTGTCTACCAAGAATGTGAAGTTGAAGGTGCCCTCTTGGAAGTTGGGGCCCAGGTTTATTGGCCCCTATAGGATAACCGCCGTTATCAATCCCGTGGCGTTTCGTCTTGCGTTGCCTCCTGCTCTTAAGATTCACGATGTGTTTCACAGGTCGCTCCTCAAGCCGTATGTGCCGTCGTCTAACCCGTCTCCTTTGCCTCCTGAGCCCATCTGTGTGGCGGGGAATCTGGAATTCGAGATCTCGAGGGTGGTTGATTCTCGCATGTCGCGCCGTTCTCTTCAGTATTTGGTGCACTGGAGGGGGTACGGTCCTGAGGAGCGGATGTGGGTGCCGGCGTCGGAGGTGTCCGCCGCAAGGCTGGTCCGCGCTTTTCACCGTTCCCATCCGGATAAGCCTGGTCCTGAGTGTCCGGGGGCCACTCGTAGGAGGGGGGGTACTGTCACGGGTGGCACGGATGACAGGGTGGAGGCCACGCGCAGACGATCCCCGCGTTTGGCCCACTAGCCATAATGGTGGAGGATGGTCCGTCTCTTTCAGGAGCATTTACCTTCTGTGTTGATGGAAAGAAGGTGTAATGAGATCTCTCTATTATGGGGAGACGGCTGTGGAGGTCTTGCGCTCGGTCTGGTTTTATTCACCAATGTTGTAGGTCACTAGGACCCAGCAGACTCCTTCCACCTTTATAAGGAGGTTCATTGCCTTTCCTCGGTGCAGGTGATAGTTCCTTGTGCACACTTTATCCTTGCTCCAGCAGAAGCTGAGATTGTGGAGGTTGCGGTGTTCTGCTGTCAGATAAGTGTTTCCTTTTCCCAAATGTCTGTCTTCCCTGGTGTTTGTCTTTAGTTGATAGTGGAGGGGTCTAGTGAACCTCTCCATCTGATCCTTAGATAAGATAGATCTAGGATCAGAGAGGGACGAGGTTCGTGGTCGGCGACAGTTGAGGAGACTGTATAGGGACGTCAGGGCAGACAGGGTCAGCTCTAGGAAGTCTAGGGGTCACCGTCTCCTTCTTGTGCCCTTAGCATTAGGGACTCCTGATCCCCCCCCCCCGTCGTTATCCTACGCTGGGTGTCTTCCCCACTCCCAGCGTGACACTATGATTTGTTGCATCTGGTTAAAAAATGGCTGCAGCCTGAAGCCCTAAGTCTGGCTCAGATGGTAGAGCGGGTGGTGGTGGATCGCTTCGTGCGTACGCTGCCCGTCCCCATACAAAAGTGGGTGGGACACAGTGACCCGGGTTCCCTAGACCAGTTGGTGAACGTGGTGGAGCGCCATGTGGCCACACAGGAACTGATCCGGGACACTGGGACAATGCGGGCTACCCGCAAGGCTGCGCCCACCACACCAGACAGTAGGGACCCCCAACCCGGCCCCCGGGCGGGCGAGCGCCCGGCTCAGGCTGAAAACGGGCCTCCCCATGCAGCAAAGCAGCGATCCGGACAGCCACGGTTTGGCCCCTGGTATAGCGGGGAACCACCCCGATGTAGAAGATGCCGGGAGGTGGGACATATGATGGCGCAGTGTCCCCTCAACGGGGAACCAATGGACTGTGACTATTCCCGGAGGCGGTCCATGTTCGCCCACCTCGTCGGAAAACGGGGCTCGGCCCCCCGGGATACTGAGAATGAACTGTGCCGCGTACGGCTTAACGGTCATGAGGTGACGGCCCTACTGGACTCAGGGAGCAACGTGACCCTCGTGTGTGCCTCCTTGGTCTCCAGGACCAAATCCACCGGCCGTACGGTCATGGTGATGAGTGTCCATGGGGATCATCGCAGGTATCCAATGAAGCGTGTCACGTTTGCTACCCTAGCTAGGCGGGTTCAACATGTGGTTGGGGTGGTAAAGGATCTCCCTTATGATGTTGTGCTGGGGAGGGATATGCCCTTGTTCCGGGTATTGTGGAACGGGAATATGGCCCTTCGGATGAAGGATAGACAGGGCCCGGAGCCCGAGGATCCCGCCCCCGGGATACCCAGAGGACTTGATGTGACTAACCCCCGGGTGCAGAGCCCCGTGCGCCGGCCGCGCCGACTCCCCGTCCGGAACGGTGCAGCAGTGCCGCGCGCCGACCCCGTTTTCCTCGTAGGGCCCCAGGGCTCTGTCGTTGGTACCCGTCCGGGGTTGGTGGGTGCCGGGAGCCCGAACGGGTTGGTTGCTCGTGGGGTCTGGCACCGCTGGTACCCCCGGGTGCCCCTGCTTGGCTCCGCCGGTGCTCCGCGCCGTGACGTGGTCCCCTCACAGGGCCCAGGGTTATGGCCTGGTGTTCAAACCCATACGCTTGAACATAGGGGGGGGATATGTGAGGCACCAGCCGGGTCGGTATGCTGTGACCGGTATGTGCCTCTTTGGGTGCGTGCTCCAGTGCCGCAGGATGTACTCCATGCCAGGTATTAGATGGGATTCCTCTTCTCAGAGCAGAAGGGGTTAAGAGGACATAGGAACCCTGGGTGTGGTTCCTTGAGTCTGGAGTGAGATTTTCTCCAGTGCAGAGCCTGATTGAGGAGCTCTGAAGGAAAGTTGAAGTGGTCCTGGGAAGGGATTATCTCTGGTGGGGCTGATAGAGCCTGTCAGCGGTCGGGAGATACACCAAGCGGTGTGCAGTGTGCCGGCTGCGCTCCGGATCTGTGTTTTGGTGACTGTAACCGGACGGAGATCAATAAACCGTGAGTTGAGAACTGTCCGTGCCTGGTTCCCTGCCTCCCCAACACCGCTACACCTCACAATATACACACTGGGGATCAAACTTAGAGAACTTCACACGATTTCCTTAATGTTAATGTCACTGTGTTGTCCCATGTGAAAATATCCTACCATGAGTAAAATAGCAGTGCTTTAAGCTTATTTCATAAATTCAATGTATTCTAAAGCACATAATAAAATAGTAAATGAGATAAATGTAAAAGAACAGTGATCAGAATTAGAGAACACTTTCAGATACCTGCAAGTTATTGGTGCTAATCTGGCACCTGGTGGCAATTTCATTAATTATCTGACAAAACTCTATTTAATTGGCAGCCTAACTTTCCAATTTGCACTCACTTTGCAAAATGGTGTATTGTTCCAAAGTGGCTGAAACCCTCCGGCAGCTGGTTGTCCAGAGGAAGGGTCACCCTATCAGCCATAGCAACAGAAGTTGGTCAGTCCAAGTCTGTAATTTATAGAATATTGCATCTTTACAATATCACAAACTCTTTCAAGTCCCCCAAGAAGGCTGGTCACCCTTGAAAGACAAATGCAAGAGAGGACAGGAAAATGTGGAGAATATCCATGGGTAATTGTTTCAACACTGCTGCTGGAATAGCTCACCAGTTCAGCACTGAACAGGGTAAGCATCTGTCTCATCAGCCAGTGTCACAACATTTAAGAGCATTTGGACTGAAAGCCCAATGTGCAGTGACCAAACCTCATTAGCAGAAAGAATCAAAAGGCTAGACTCGCCTTGGTGAAAAGCATGTTGTGTGGGCAGAGAAGTGGTCCACAGTTAATTTTAGAAATGAAAGCAAATTTAATTTATTTGGGTCTGATGGGAAACATTATGTTCATCCACAAACTGGGGAAAGACTTAACCCAAAGTGTATAAAGAAGTCAGAGAAAGCTGGTGGAGGAAGTGTCTTGGTTAGGGAATGTTTTCTGCTGCAGGGGTTGGACCTCTCATACAGCTACATGGCAGAGTGAATGCATGTGTTTATCAGAACCTTTTTCAACAACATGTAGTTCCTTGCATTCAGCACTCAATCAGTGAGCAATTTTCATACAGGAGAAAGTCCCCTGTCACACAGCAAAATGGGTAAAACAGTTCCTTGAAACAGAAAACATATTAAGCAATGAAATGGCTGACCAGAGTCCTGATCTAAACCCAATAGAAAACCTCTAGAAAATTTTTGGTGACAAAGTTATGGCCAAGAAGCCCACAACAGTCACAGAACTGTGGAAGAGACTGGAAGAAGAGTGGACCAAAATCACGCCAGAGTATTGTGATAGATTAGTGATGTCCTGTGGCCGCAGATATAATGAAGTAGTTCAAATCAAAGGCCTGTACAAAGCAAAGGCCAGCACACTTCCTACTGAATGTTGACTGCTGTAACCTTCACAAACTTTACTTTTAATCTTTCTCTGTGCTACAGTCATTGCTGTTCTCTAATTATAATCATCACGTTTTTTGTAAAATAAAGGTTTATCTACATATACATGCACTAACTCTTGCAGGCACAGACAGCAAAGGGCTCCTGTGATAGAAGAAGACATGGGCCCTCTGCAGCACAAGAGTTCACCTACTTTGGAGGAAGAAATGGACCCCCTTATCTCTTTGGTCCATGTGTGGCCACACAGGTTGCACCAATGATATGTCCACCTATGTGCACCATATATATATATATATATATATATATCTACATAAACAGTTTGGGCACCCCTCTTAATCTTACTCTATTTTTTTGTTTGAAACCGTTTTTTTGCAACAGCTATTTCAGTGTGATATATGTAATAACTGATGGACACAGTAATATTTCTGGTTTGAAATGAGGTTTATTGTACTAACCAAAAATGTGAAATATGCATTATTTCAAAATTTGACAGGTGCCAAAGTATGGGCACCCTTCTGATTTTCATGATTTGAATACTCCTAACTACTTTTTACTGACTTACTGAAGCACTAAATTGGTTTGGTGACCTCATTGAGCTTTGTACTTCATAGCCCGGTGTATCCAATCATGAGAAAAGCTATTTCAGGTGTCCACTTGCAAGTTTTTCTCCTAGTTGCATCTTCTCTGAGGAGTGGCATCATGGGCTCCTCATAACAGCTCTCAAATGATCTGAAAAATAAGATTGTTCAACATAGTTGTTCAGGGGAAGGATACAAAAAGTTGTCTCAGAGATTTAACCTGTCAGTTTCCACTGTGAGGAACATAGTACGGAAATGGAAGACCACAGGGACAGTTCTTGTAACGGCCAGAAGTTGCAGGCCAACAAAAATATCAGAAAGGCAGAGAAGAAGAATGGTGAGAACAGTCAAGAACAATCCACAGACCACCTCCAAAGACCTGCAGCATCATCTTGCTGCAGATGGTGTCACTGTGCATCGGTCAACAATACAGCGCACACTGCACAAGGAGAAGCTGTATGGGAGAGTGATGCGAAAGAAGTCATTTCTGCATGCACGCCACAAACAGAGTCGCCAGAGGTATGAAAAAGCACATTTGGACAAGCCAGTTTCATTTTGGAAGAAGGTCCTGTAGACTGATGAAACAAAGATTGAGTTGTTTGGTCATACAACAAGGCGTTATGCATGGCGCCACAAAAACACAACATTCCAAGAAAAAACACTTGCTACCCACTGTCAAATTTGGGGGAGGGTCCATCATGCTTTGGGGCTGTGTAGCCAATGACGGCACCGGGAATCTTGTTAAAGTTGAGGGTCACATGGATTCCACTCAGTATCAGCAGATTCTTGAGAATAATGTTCAAGAATCAGTGTCAAAGTTGAAGTTACGACAGGGATGGATCTTTCAGCAAGACAATGATCCAAAACACCGCTCCAAATCTACTCAGGCATTCATGCAGAGGAACAATTACAATGTTCTGGAATGGCCATCCCAGTCCGCAGACCTGAATATCATTGAACATCTGTGGGATATTTTGAAGCGGGCTGTCCATGCTCGGTGACCACTTAACTGAACTGGAATTGTTTTGTAAAGAGGAATGGTCAAAAATACCTTCATCCAGGATCCAGGAACTCATTAGCAGCTACAGGAAGCGACTAGAGGCTGTTATTTTTGCAAAAGGTCGGTCTACTAAATATTAATGTCACTTTTCTGTTGAGGTGCCAATACTTTTGCACCTGTCAATTTTTGAAATAATGCATATTTCACATTTTCAGTTAGTACAATAAACCTCATTTCAATCCTGAAATATTACTGTGTCCATCAGTTATTACATATATCACAGTGAAATAGCTGTTGCAAAAAAACAATAAAAAAAAAAAAAAAGAGTAAAGATTAACAGGAGTGCCCAAAGTTTTTTATATGACTGTATATATATATATATATATATACACACATATACAGGGCTGTATATAGGGGGGGGGCTGGCAGGGCATTTGCCCCAGGCGCATTAGACAGGAGGGCGCCATCCAGCCTCCTGCTGCAGCGCCCAAGGTGCCTCGCCGCCAGCCGCATCTTCCTCCCCTTCCCCGCTGTGGAAGCCAGCAGTTCTCTCTGCTCCCGCTATCAGGTGACAGCAGGAGCAGAGAAAATGCCCGACGCTGGCGCCGGCTCCTGCTATCAGGGCCGGCATCAGCACCCGGCATACCCGGGCAAGTGTCGGGCCTTGAACAGCTGGGGGGGCCCACTGTCCATCAGGGACAGGCAGCCCTGACAGCCAGGGGCCCATTAGTGACAGACAGCCCTCTGAACAAGGGGCACATCAGGCAGATGCAGCAAGGTGCTGAGTGCTCGCTGAGCTCCCAGTGCACATGGCTAATTTGCATGCGATACAGATTAGCCATGTGCAGGCTCCAGGGAGCAGTGGAGCTTCCTCCTTTGCCTACTGTAGCAGAGTGATGAGTCATCACCCTGCACCTCATCACACTGCTGCAGGAAGAAGGAAGCTCCATAGTCCCAGGAGTCTGCTGTTATAAGGATGTGGTGGGGAAGCATCTGAGTAGGACACAGCCCCTGGGAGGGGATAGAAGGTGAGTATGATCAGTTTTTTGTTTTTTTTTAAATGAGAGCAGCATCAGGATGGGGGATTATATGTACTATAGAGGCTATGCAGACTTTATATAGAGGCTATGCAGACTGTATATAGAGACTATGCAGACTGTATATAGAGGCTGGCTGACTGTATATAGAGGCTACGCAGACTGTATATAGATACTGGCTGACTGTATATAGAGGCTTTGCTAACTGTATATAGAGGCTGTGCATGCTGACTGTATATAGAGGCTGTGCTGGGGTATATAGAGGCTATGCAGACTGTATATAGAGGCTATGCAGACTGTATATAGAGGCTATGCAGACTGTATATAGAGGCTGGCTGACTGTATATAGAGGCTGTGCTGGGGTATATAGAGGCTGTGCTGACTGTATATAGAGGCTGGCTGACTGTATATAGAGGCTTTGCTGACTGTATATAGAGGCTTTGCTGACTGTATATAGAGGCTGTGATGACTGTATATAGAGGCTGCCTGTGCTGACTGTATATAGAGGTTGTGCTGATTGTATATAGAGACTGTGCTGACTGTTTATAGAGGCTGTGTTGACAGTATATAGAGGCTGTGCTGACTGTATATAGAGGCTGCCTGTGCTGACTGTATATAGAGGCTTTGCTGGGGTATATAGAGGCTATGCAGACTGTATATAGAGGCTGGCTGACTGTATATAGAGGCTTTGCTGACTGTATATAGAGGCTGTGTTGACAGTATATAGAGGCTGTGCTGACTGTATATAGAGGCTGCCTGTGCTGACTGTATATAGAGGCTTTTCTGGGTTATATAGAGGCTATGCAGACTGTATATAGAGGCTGGCTGACAGTATATAGAGGCTATGCAGACTGTATATAGAGGCTGTGCGGGGTATATAGAGGCTGTGCTGACTGTATATAGAGGCTTTGCTGACTATATATAGAGGATGTGATGACTGTATATAGAGGCTGCCTGTGCTGACTGTATATACAGGATGTGCTGACTGTATATAGAAACTGTGTTGACTGTATATAGAGGCTGTGCTGACAGTATATAGAGGCTGCCTGTGCTGACTGTATATAGAGGCTTTGCTGACTCTATATAGAGTCTGTGCTGACTGTATATAGAGGCTTTGCTGACTCTATATAGAGTCTGTGCTGACTGTATATAGAGGCTGTCTGTGCTGACTGTATATAGAGGCTGTGCTAGGGTATATAGAGGCTATGCAGACTGTATATAGAGGCTATGCAGACTGTAAATAGAGGCTATGCAGACTGTATATAGAGGCTAGCTGACTATATAGAGGCTATGCAGACTGTATATAGAGGCTGTGCTGGGGTATATAGAGGCTATGCAGACTGTATATAGAGGCTATGCAGACTGTATATAAAGGTTATGCAGACTGTATATAGAAGCTGGCTGACTGTATATAGAGGCTATGCAGACTGTATATAGAGGCTGGCTAACTGTATATAGAGGCTTTGCTGACTGTATATAGAGGCTGTGCTGGGATATATAGAAGCTATGCAGACTGTATATAGAGGCTATGCAGACTGTATATAGAGGCTATGCAGACTGTATATAGAGGCTGTGCTGGGGTATATAGAGGTTGTGCTGACTGTATATAGAAGCTTGCTGGCTGTATATAGAGGCTTTGCTGACTGTATATAGAGGCTGTGCTGACTGTATATAGAGGCTGTGCTGACTGTATATAGAGGCTGTCTGTGCTGACTGTATATAGAGGGTGTGCTGGGGTATATAGAGGCTGTGCTGACTGTATATAGAGGCTTTGCTGACTGTATATAGAGGCTGTGCTGACTGTATATAGAGGCTGTCTGTGCTGACTGTATATAGAGGCTGTGCTAGGGTATATAGAGGCTATGCAGACTGTATATAGAGGCTATGCAGACTGTATATAGAGGCTGTGCTGACTGTATATAGAGGCTGTGCTGACTGTATATTGAGGCTGTGCTAGGGTATATTGAGGCTATGCAGACTGTATATAGAGGCTATGCAGACTGTATATAGAGGCTATGCAGACTGTATATAGAGGCTGGCTGACTGTATATAGAGGCTATGCAGACTGTATATAGAGGCTGTGCTGGGGTATATAGAGGCTGTGCTGACTGTATATAGAGGCTTTGCTGACTGTATATAGAGGCTGTGATGACTGTATATAGAGGCTGCCTGTGCTGACTGTATATAGAGGTTGTGCTAATTGTATATAGAGACTGTGCTGACTGTATATAGAGGCTGTGCTGACTGTATATAGAGGCTGTGCTGACTGTATATAGAGGCTGCCTGTGCTGACTGTATATAGAGGCTTTGCTGGGGTATATAGAGGCTATGCAGACTGTATATAGAGGCTATGCAGACTGTATATAGAGGCTGGCTGACTGTATATAGAGGCTATGCAGACTGTATATAGAGGCTGTGCGGGTATATAGAGGCTGTGCTGACTGTATATAGAGGCTTTGCTGACTATATATAGAGGATGTGATGACTGTATATAGAGGCTGTGTGCTGACTGTATATAAGGCTGTGCTGACTGTATATAGAAACTGTTGCTGACTGTATATAGAGGCTGTGCTGACTGTATATAGAGGCTGCCTGTGCTGACTGTATATAGAGGCTGTGCTGACTTATATAGAGGCTGTGCTGACTGTATATAGAGGCTGTTTCTGACTGTATATAGAGGCTTGTGCTGACTGTATATAGAGGCTGTGCTGTGCGGTATATAGAGGCTGTGCTGACTGTATATAGAGGCTTGTGATAAAGGCTGTGGCTTATATAGAGGCTGTGCTGTGTATATAGAGGCTTGCTGACTATATGACACTGTGACAGGAGCCCAGTATGAAAGGTGAGGGCAGTGTGGGAGGAGCATGTGCCAGAAGAGGGGCAGTGTGTAAACCATATTTTGTGCAGAGAACAGTGAGGAGGAGCAATTATTTATTACGGGGCTCAGTGTAGGGCAGATATTTTTACTCATGAGAATTTTGATCATTTTGCAATTTTTAAAGATATCGTGTCGGGATAGGAGCTATTTGGATGCATTTTTGTACCTCTGGTGGGTCTGCTGGTGTATTTATGTACTGATGAGGGTTGTGATGCTGTGTTTCTGTACTGATGGAGGTTATATGGATGAATTTCTGTAACTCTGGTGGGTCTGGTGATGCAGTTTTGTGCTATTATTGATTCTGATCCTGTACACATGTAACAATCTATAACCTGTAAGATTATGTGATACATGGCTACGTTCATAAAGTGTTGTGCCCTCATAATTTAAGGGTTCTATGTTTTTATTTGTTAGAAGCATTAAAGGGGTTGTCCCACATTTGTGATAAGTCTACAGTCACTCCATGTGTCCCTCTATGTGACTGCAGACTTCTGAATTCTCACAGAGCACACACTGCTCACTGTCAGGATTCTTTGCTGCTGGAGGTGAGAGGTCATGAAACTTAAGTATGCGATTTACATACATGCAGTCACGTACTGACTAGACATGCGAGGTCTCGATCAATGAAAATGAACTGAACGAAGAATGAAGAATTGCATTCACGTGCTCACATGACCATCCAATCTTCTATTAACACAAGAGAATCTTGACAGTGTGCAGACCACGCGCTGCAAGAATTCCGAGGCCCTCAGTCACGTAAAGGGACTACAGACTCATCTCATACCTGGACGAGCCCTTTAATTCAAACACTAAGCCCTGTAGCCCAATCCTAGCCGCATGTAATATACTTTGTCTTTCATTGAACATTGAGAGAATTAGGTATTGCAGCTCGTCAGCACATGACTGTAAGTGTGCAAATCGTATATGAATGATCGGTCACATGACGACTACTCAGACCGCTTGCGGGGAAGAAACGCCAAACTAAAGTCTTGTCCCGGGTGCCAGAGAACCTAGATACACCTCTGCGCATATACACACACATATATATATACACATATATATATATACACTGTGAGGTAGCAACCGGGGAACCCGCTTGCAAACGACAACAAACACGTGTTTATAAGTTTAACCAATGTGTACCCGTTTATTTTTCACATATAATAATATAACCCGGGTAGCATGTTGGACACATATCACATTGCACTTTACATAAACACATCATACATTACATAAAACATTGCACATATACATTCACAGTAACCCGGGACCTGTAACCACTACTCTCTCCCCATTGGAGCTCTAACACCTGCTCCCGGGGTAGCTACGGCCTCCGGCCTACTTACACATCTTACAGTACATTTATAATAAATACATGTATTATATTTCGACGATGACCCCTCCGGGTTCATAACAGGGAATGGCAAACCCTAGTAACCCGTGGGGCTGCGGCCTCCGGCCTAACCACGCGTTACCCAATACGGGAGCCCTATTAACCCCTGCTTCTGCCCCTTGTTACATACGCCTCAACGGGCCCTGTGGGTCCCAATGGCGGTACCTGCCGCCTGGCTTTAGTCCCCCAGCATGATGACTCAACATTCACCCGCAGTCAGGAATCCTGCCCGACCGGGTCCTTCCATACCGTATGTGATCCATCATTCCAGCGTCCATGGATCACACACCTGCTCACAGCCCATCATAACACATCCATGGACTGTGGCCCCTCCATGACCATAACAGGGACCTGGTCAACCGTAGAATCCGGGCCAACCATGCGTCACCATGGCCTACTCACCACGGTACAGGCTACAAGTCGCCACCAAACCTCCATCTCATGGCAGGTCTCCAGGTCCACGACTGTGCCCTGCGTCCGAGTAGCGCCCTAATGGATCGGCCATGGTTCCCTTCTAGGAGCCTTCGTGACCCCTGTCTCTGGCCACAGGCACACCCACACCATTAGAGGTCGTGGTTGAGGAACGGGTACCCTCTGCAAGCAGCAGGGCAAGCCTCCCTCTCGTCCCACAGGGACGGAACGCCTCCAACATCATCCATTCTCGCTGGGTCTCTCTCTCTCCCCACATCGTTATACATGGCTCTTACATCTAGGCCATCATCTCACATTCAGGGCCATTGCCTAAGCCCTCCTACATCAACGGGTCCTTTACTAGTCGGACCCAATAGCGGTTATGCCCGCCTGGCATTAATCACACACAGCTCTCTCCGTTACACGGGAACCGCTGTCTTACCGGGCACGGATCCGGGTCTCGCTACCTGGATACGGGTCCACCAAGCGTCCCCCCACGGGCTCCTTTCCCGGACGTGTTTCACCCCACGCCCGGACCAGTATCCACCGGGTTCAGCCACGGCTTCCCCACCAGGTGCTATCACAACCACGGATCTCGGCACCGGCATGGAGCTAGCATGCTCCCTTCACCATCTCAATCATGGCGGCATGTACTTGCAGTCACCAGTCCCTCACACAGACTGGCTCTGCTCAGCTCTCAGGCTGGTCTCAGCTTCCAGACTCTATCTCTGCTTCCAGCATCTATCTGAGCTTCCAGCATTCTATATCACAATCACTCAGGTGGCCAGCTCTTATCGTGCCAGCCACTCCCACATGGACACACCCCCTTAACCGCTGATAATCAGCCTTTCACACAGCTCAGGTTAACTCCCTGTGTTCCGGGTTGTCAGCACTCAGCCTTTACATTCCTTAGGGCTTCCTCAATTTCATCCCACTCTCACTGCCGCTCATTAGGCTCATGAACCCTGTGTCTCAAAGTTGGCTCACACAGCATTATCGATCAAACCGGCCAGTGTGCACAGGATCATACCTCGATCCTGCATGTGACGCGCCCCGGCCATGTGGACCATGCCGGCGGTGCCTCACAACACATACAGTTGTGGCCAAAAGTACTTACACCCCTGCAATTCTGTCAGATAATACTCAGTTTCTTCCTGAAAATGATTGCAATCACAAATTCTTTGGTATTATTATCTTCACTTAATTTGTCTTCAATGAAAAAACACAAAAGAGAATAAAGCAAAAAGTGAAACATTGATCATTTCACACAAAACTACAAAAATGGGCCAGACAAAAGTATTGGTACTCTCAGCCTAATACTTGGTTGCACAAACCTTAGCCAAAATAACTGCAATCAACCGCTTCTGGTAACCATCAATGAGTTTCTTACAATGCTCTGCTGGAATTTTAGACCATTCTCCTTTGGCAAACTGCTCCAGGTCCCTGATATTTGAAGGGTGCCTTCTCCAAACTGCCATTTTTAGATCTCTCCACAAGTGTTCTATGGGATTCAGGTCTGGACTCATTGCTGACCACCTTAGAAGTCTCCAGTGCTTTCTCTCAAACCATTTTCTAGTGCTTTTTGAAGTGTTTTGGGTCATTGTCCTGCTGGAAGACCCATGACCTCTGAGGGAGACCCAGCCTTCTCACACTGGGCCCTACATTATGCTTCAAAATTTGTTGGTAGTCTTCAGACTTCATAATGCCATGTACATGGTCAAGCAGTCCAGTGCCAGAGGCAGCAAAGCAACACCAAAACATCAGGGAACCTCCGCCGTGTTTGACTGTAGGGACCGTGTTCTTTTTTTTTTAATGCCTCTTTTTTCTCCTGTAAACTCTATGTTGATGCCTTTGCCCAAAAAGCTCTACTTTTGTCTCATCTGACCAGAGAACATTCTTCCAAAACATTTTAGGCTTTCTCGGGTACGTTTTGGCAAACTCCAGCCTAGCTTTTTTATGTCTTGGGGTAAGAAGTGGGGTCTTCCTGGGTATCCTACCATACAGTCCCTTTTCATTCAGACGCTGACGGATAGTATGGGTTGACACTGTTGTACCCTCGGACTGCAGGGCAGCTTGAGCTTGTTTGGATGTTAGAAGAGGTTCTTTATTCACCATCTGCACAATCTTGCGTTGAAATCACTCGTCAATTTTTCTTTTACGTCCACATCTAGGGATGTTAGCCACAGTGCCATGGGCTTTCTGGGTCTCCTACCATACAGTCCCTTTTCATTCAGACACTGACGGATAGTACGGGTTGACACTGTTGTACCCCCGGACTGCAGGGCAGCTTGAACTTGCTTGGATGTTAGTCGAGGTTTTTTATCCATTATCCGCACAATCTTGCATTCAAATCTCTCGTCAATTTTTCTTTTCCATCCACAGGTTAGCCACAGCGCCATGGGCTTTAAACTTCTTGATGACACTGCGCACGGTAGACACAGGAACATTCAGGTCTTTGGAGATGGACTTGTAGCCTTGAGATTGCTCATGCTTCCTCACAATTTGGTTTCTCAAGTCCTCAGACAGTTGTTTGGTCTTCTTTCTTTTCTCCATGCTCAATGTGGTACACACAAGGACACAGGACAGAGGTTGAGTCAACTTTAATCCATGTCAACTGGCTGCAAGTATGATTTAGTTATTGCCAACACCTGTTAGGTGACACGGGTAAGTTACAGGTGCTGTTAATTACACAAATTAGAGAAGCATCACATGATTTTTCTAACAATGCCAATACTTTTGTCCACCCCCTTTTTTATGTTTGGTGTGGACTTTTATCCAATTTGGCTTTAGGACAATTCTTTTTGTGTTTTTTTCATTGAAGACAAATTAAATGAAGATAATAATACCAAAGAATTTGTGATTGCAATCATTTTCAGGAAGAAACTGAGTATTATCTGACAGAATTGCAGGGGTGTCAATACTTTTGGCCACAACTGTATATACACACATATGTATACATATAAATATATATATATGTATACACATATATAAATCAAGAAAAATAGGCAGCACTCCAAATTAAGTGGGAAAAAAGTGGATACTTTACTGCTCCTCAGGTGGCAACGTTTCGACGGTGACTTCTTCCTGTACCACTGCTTGAAGAAGTTGTCTTCCAGAAACTGGCAGTAGGTCCGGGAGTTGAGCTTCACTCTATCCTCAACCCAAAAAGGTCCCACAAGTTCATCTTTGATGATACCAGCCCATACCAGTACCCCACCTCCACCTTGCTGGCGTCTGAGTCGGAGTGGAGCTCTCTGCCCTTTACTGATCCAGCCTCTGGCCCATCAAGTCACTCTCATTTCATCAGTTAATAAAACTTTTGAAAAATCAGTCTTAAGATATTTCTTGGCCCAGTCTTGACGTTTTATCTTATGTTTCTTGTTCAAAGGTGGTCGTTTTTCAGCCTTCCTTACCTTGGCCATGTCCCTGAGTATAGCACATCTTGTGCTTTGTGATAATTCAGTAACGTTGCAGCTCTGAAATATGGCAAAACTGGAGGCAAATGGCATATTGGCAGCTTCACGCTTGATTTTCCTCAATTCATGAGCAGTTATTTTGCGCCTTTTTTGCCCAACACGCTTCTTGCGATCCTGTTGGCTATTTGCCATGAAATGCTTGATTGTTTGGTGATCACGCTTCAAAAGCTTGGCAATTTCAAGACTGCTGCATCCCTCTGCAAGACATCTCACAATTTTGAACTTTTCAGAGCCCGTCAAATCTCTCTTCTGACCCATTTTGCCTAAGGAAAGGCATTTGCCTAATAATTAAGCACACCTTATTATTCAGCCCCTTTACTTTCAGTGCAGCAAACTCACTCCATAAGTTCAGTGTATCCAATCAGTGGCATACCACCCACGGTCGCAGAGGTCGCAAGTGCGACTGGGCCCGGGAGTACAGGGGCCCGGCGCCCGCCGACCCCTGCGACTCTGCGCCTGCTTTACATGGATGTGCATGCAGCATACCTAGGACGCACATCCATGTCTCTGCCGCTCTGCCAGGCCAGTCCCCAGGCGATTTACACCGGCTGCCGGAGGACAGGAAGGCGCGGCGGCGCGGCGGCGGCAGCTTTGAAACTCCCGCGGCTGCTGCGTCACGTGCTGTGTCTCAGGACGGAGCCCTGAGCTTCTGGAGTCTGGCGGCAGCCTCCTCAGTCTCCTCAGTCTCCAGCCGTGTGTAGTCCTGGCCTCTCATCCAGGAAGTGAGGAGGACACGCAGTTGCTGTTGCTCGAGTCACAGAAGAGAAGTGAGAGGAGGAAAGTGCCGGGGGACAGAGGAGAACGGAGGGCATGGAGGAGGAGAGCGGGAGACACAAGAGGACAGGGAATAGAGGAAGAGGAGAACGGGGGACACAGGGGGATGGAGGAAGAGAGTGATGGACACAGGGGGATGGAGGAAGAGAGTGGGGATCACAGGAGAACTGGGGACAGAGGAGGAGGAGAACGGGGGACACAGGGGGATGGAGGAAGAGAGTGGGGATCACAGGAGAACTGGGGACAGAGGAGGAGGAGAACGGGGGACACAGGGGGATGGAGGAAGAGAGTGGGGATCACAGGAGAACTGGGGACAGAGGAGGAGGAGAGTGATGGACACAGGGGGATGGAGGAAGAGAGTGGGGATCACAAGAGAACTGGGGACAGAGGAGGAGGAGAACGGGGGACACAGGGGGATGGAGGAAGAGAGTGGGGATCACAGGAGAACTGGGGACAGAGGAGGAGGAGAACGGGGGACACAGGGGGATGGAGGAAGAGAGTGGGGATCACAGGAGAACTGGGGACAGAGGAGGAGGAGAGTGATGGACACAGGGGGATGGAGGAAGAGAGTGGGGATCACAGGAGAACTGGGGACAGAGGAGGAGGAGAGTGATGGACACAGGGGGATGGAGGAAGAGAGTGGGGATCACAAGAGAACTGGGGACAGAGGAGGAGGAGAACGGGGGACACAGGGGGATGGAGGAAGAGAGTGGGGATCACAGGAGAACTGGGGACAGAGGAGGAGGAGAACGGGGGACACAGGGGGATGGAGGAAGAGAGTGGGGATCACAAGAGAACTGGGGACAGAGGAGGAGGAGAACGGGGGACACAGGGGGATGGAGGAAGAGAGTGGGGATCACAAGAGAACTGGGGACAGAGGAGGAGGAGAACGGGGGACACAGGGGGATGGAGGAAGAGAGTGGGGATCACAGGAGAACTGGGGACAGAGGAGGAGGAGAGTGGGGGACACTGGAGGACGGGGGATAGAGGAGGAGAACCGGGGACACAGGGGGAAGGAGGAGGAGAGTGAGGGACACAGGGGGATGGAGGAGGAGAGTGAGGGACACAGGAGAGCGGGAATACAGGAGGAAGAGAGTGGGGATCACAGGAGAACTGGGGACAGAGGAGGAGAGTGGGAGACACAGGAGAATGGAGGACACAGGAGGAGGAGAGCAAGGGACACAGGAGAACGGGGGACAGAGGAGGAGGAGAGAGGGAGACACAGGACAACCAGGGACCGAGGAGTAGGAGAGCATAGGACACAGAAGAATGGGGGACAGAGGAGGAGGAGAGCAGAGGAGACAGGAGGAGGTGGACGGTGGGGCACAGAGGTGAAGAGCAGAAGACTCCACTACTGGAATAGGCTAACATGTGGGGTGACACTGGGTTTTGGAGTGAGTCTACTGTTTTGTGCAGTTGTCACTAATCCTATTTTTCAGATCTCTGTGGAGCTGCATATATAACACACTATATAGAGAGATATAAGGCTGCACTAATGGAGAGATATGAGGCTGCATATATAAGGTTGTACTATAGGGGCTGCACTACATGGAGAACTGAGCCTGCATTATACTATATGGAGGGCTGTGAGCCTGCATTATACTATATGGAGGGCTGTGAGCCTGCATTATACTATATGGAGTGGCTATGAGGCTGTATTACACTATATAGAGGTCTATGCGGGTACTATATGTAGGATAGTGGGGGTGCAATATAATAATTGGATGACTTGGGGCTACCTTATGAATGGGGGACAATTGGATGCATTATAATACATGGAGGACTATGGGGATATATTGAAATATATGGAGTAATATGGGATGCGTTATAATAATTGGACGTCTATCATGGCGGGAGGAGGAAGACCATATATACCAGAAAGGGAATATATATACCACGATAAGGGCCATATTCGAGGAGCAGGACCATATATAGCAGGATGAGGGACATTAATACATAGAGGGGTCAATTTGTGAGTCTTTATAGAACTCTGAACTTTACACGGTGCCCAAACATCTGACCAACGTGTGCCCTCGCGGAGGGTGGGGGGCCCAGGTCTGAATTTCGCACCGGGGCCCACCGGACCCTAGTTACGCCACTGTATCCAATGTTGTCCTAATTGACTGGTAATGATAAATAGAATTCACCTGTGTGTAATCAAGTCTCCGTATAAATGCACCTACTCTGTGATAGTCTCAGGCAGGCTCGGTCTGGGCCGCCGGGTAACCGGTTAAAAGTCATGGTGGGCCCCCAGGCATTGTGGCCCCGCCCCCATAGCCCCGCCCCCGAATGGCCCGAACGGGTTCCCGGAGGACAGGGCCGGCGTTAGCAACCGGCATAGAGTCCTTCCTAACTTGAGCGGCAGCAGCACAAGATCTTTATATCCAGCACCATCGTGGTGCTGGTGCACAGTGACACAGGAGAGAACATCTGCTGCTGGCTTTCACTGCAGTCAGACGCTGACGCTATAGATAAGCGTCTCCGCTCAGGTTAGGAGGGAGAGGTGGGGAAACAGTGCTCAGGGGCATCATATTAGGTCAGGCCTGCAGGGGCCCCAGCTCCCAAGAAGGCTCCCCCTCCCAAGAAGCCTGCAGGGGCCCTAGCTCCCCCTGCCATGAAGCATACAGGGGCCCCAGCTCCTACTTCCATGAAGCCTGCAGGGCCCCCAGCTCCCGCTCCCAAAAAGCCTGCAGGGGCCCCAGACCCCAGCTCCCAAGAAGCCTCCCCCTGCCATGAAACATACAGGGGCCCCAGCTCCTGCTTCCAAGAAGCCTGCAGGGGCCACAGCTCCCCCTCCCTCTGTGCTCTCCGATCGCAGTGTCAGTTAGGGGGAGGGGTGCCTGCAGTGCTTCTACTACAAGAAAAGATGAAGTGCTGTCCTGAAGACCAGGAAGGAAAAGAAAAAGACCTCTACATAGATAAGTATAGTGTGTAGTGTGCAATGTGTGTGTAGTGTGCAATGTGTGTGTAGTGTACAATGTGTGCAATGTGTGTGTAGTGTGCAATGTGTGCAATGTGTGTGTAGTGTGCAATGTGTGTGTAGTGTGCAATGTGTGTGTAGTGTACAATGTGTGCAATGTGTGTGTAGTGTGCAATGTGTGCAATGTGTGTGTAGTGTGCAATGTGTGTGTAGTGTGCAATGTGTGCAATGTGTGTGTAGTGTGCAATGTGTGTGTAGTGTGCAATGTGTGTGTAGTGTGCAATGTGTGTGTAGTGTGCAATGTGTGTGTAATGTGTGTGTAGTGTGCAATGTGTGTAGTGTACAATGTGTGCAATGTGTGTGTAGTGTGCAATGTGTGCAATGTGTGTGTAGTGTGCAATGTGTGTGTAGTGTGCAATGTGTGTGTAATGTGTGTGTAGTGTGCAATGTGTGTGTAATGTGCAATGTGTGTGTAGTGTGCAATGTGTGTGTAGTGTGCAATGTGTGTGTAGTGTGCAATGTGTGTGTAATGTGTGTGTAGTGTGCAATGTGTGTAGAGTGCAATGTGTGTAGTGTGCAATGTGGTGTGTAATGTGTGTGTAGTGTGCAATGTGTGTGTAGTGTGCAATGTGTGTGTAGTGTACAATGTGTGCAATGTGTGTGTAGTGTGCAATGTGTGCAATGTGTGTGTAGTGTGCAATGTGTGTGTAGTGTGCAATGTGTGTGTAATGTGTGTGTACTGTGCAATGTGTGTGTAGTGTGCAATGTGTGTGTAATGTGCAATGTGTGTGTAGTGTGCAATGTGTGTGTAGTGTGCAATGTGTGTAGTGTGCAATGTGTGTGTAATGTGTGTGTAGTGTGCAATGTGTGTGTAGTGTGCAATGTGTGTGTAGTGTGCAATGTGTGTGTAGTGTGCAATGTGTGTGCAGTGTGTGTGTAGTGTGCAATGTGTGTGTAGTGTGCAATGTGTGTGTAGTGTGCAATGTGTGTGTAGTGTGCAATGTGTGTGTAGAGTGCAATGTGTGTAGTGTGCAATGTGTGTGTAATGTGTGTGTAGTGTGTAATGTGTGTGTAGTGTGCAATGTGTGTGTAGTGTGCAATGTGTGCAATGTGTGTGTAGTGTGCAATGTGTGTGTAATGTGTGTGTAGTGTGCAGTGTGTGTAGTGTGCAATGTGTGTGTAGTGTGCAATGTGTGTAGTGTGCAATGTGTGTGTAATGTGTGTGTAGTGTGCAATGTGTGTGTAGTGTGCAATGTGTGTGTAGTGTGCAATGTGTGTGTAGTGTACAATGTGCGCAATGTGTGTGTAGTGTGCAATGTGTGCAATGTGTGTGTAGTGTGCAATGTGTGTGTAGTGTGCAATGTGTGTGTAATGTGTGTGTAGTGTGCAATGTGTGTGTAGTGTGCAATGTGTGTGTAGTGTACAATGTGTGCAATGTGTGTGTAGTGTGCAATGTGTGTGTAGTGTGTAATGTGCAGCGTGTAATGTGTAATGTGCAGCGTGTAGCGTGTAATGTGCAGCGTGTAATGTGCAGCGTGTAATGTGAAATGTGCAGCGTGTAATGTGAAATGTGCAGCGTGTAATGTGCAATGTGTAATGTGCAGCTTGTAATGTGCAGCGTGTAATGTGCAGTGTGTAATGAGTAATGTGCAGCGTGTAATGTGCAGCGTGTAATGTGCAATGTGTAATGTGCAGCGTGTAATGTGCAGCGTGCAGCGTGTAATGTGCAGCGTGTAATGTGTAATGTGCAGCATGTAATGTGCAGTGAGTAATGTGTAATGTGCAGCGTGTAATGTGCAGCGTGTAATGTGTAATGTGCAGCGTGTAATGTGCAGCGTGTAATGTGTAATGTGCAGCGTGTAATGTGCAGCGTGTAATGTGTATTGTGCAGCGTGTAATGTGTAATGTGCAGCATGTAATGTATAATGTGCAGCGTGTAATGTGTAATGTGCAGCGTGTAATGTGCAGCGTGTAATGTGTAATGTGCAGCGTGTAGCGTGTAATGTGCAGCGTGTAATGTGTAATGTGCAGCGTGTAATGTGTAATGTGCAGCGTGTAATGTGAAATGTGCAGCGTGAAATGTGCAGCGTGTAATGTGCAATGTGTAATGTGCAGCTTGTAATGTGCAGCGTGTAATGTGCAGTGTGTAATGTGTAATGTGCAGCGTGTAATGTGCAGCGTGTAATGTGCAATGTGTAATGTGCAGCGTTGTAATGTGCAGCGTGTAATGTGCAGCGTGTAATGTGCAGCGTGTAATGTGTAATGTGCAGCATGTAATGTGCAGTGAGTAATGTGTAATGTGCAGCGTGTAATGTGCAGCGTGTAATGTGTAATGTGCAGCGTGTAATGTGCAGCGTGTAATGTGTAATATGCAGCGTGTAATGTGCAGCGTGTAATGTGTATTGTGCAGCGTGTAATGTGTAATGTGCAGCATGTAATGTATAATGTGCAGTGTGTAATGTGTAATGTGCAGCGTGTAATGTGCAGTGTGTAATGTGTAATGTGCAGTGTGTAATGTGCAGCGTGTAATGTGCAGAAAGTAATGTGCAGTGAAAGAGGGGAGACACAGCATGCGAGGGACTATATTTATGGGGGATATATATATTTATATTACAGTCTGCAACTTCAACCTTCATAATATATATATATACAGCAGTATGTGTTAAAGAGGGCCCACTGAGACTCTTTCGCCCGGGGCCCGCAGAAACCTGGAGCACATTGCCAGAGACCGCAGTGCACGGCCAGCAGCTGCATTGTTTGGCTGCCAGCCCTTACAGTGTGTATGCTGTGGGGAGCAGAGAGAGCACTGTCTGCAGCCGGGACTTCCTCACACAGCAGGCAGTGCCAGAGCGAGGATGAGGTGTGTGGGCGGGGACAGCACGTGAAGTCCTGCATCCCACATGAAGAGCAGACAGAGCTGCAACAACAGTGTGGAAGTAGATGAAGTATGTGTGCCCCCCAGCAATAGCTGCAACAATCAGTGTGCCTCCCCCAGCAGCAGCCATATGTCTCCCCCTTGGCACCAGCAATATGTGCCCCCCCCCCTTCCTTAGCAGCAACATCACTGTGCTCCTTCAGCTGCAGCAATAAACAATATGTGTGCCCCAAGAAGAAGCTGCAGCAATCAGTGTGCCTCCCCCAGCAGCAGCCATATGTCTCTCCTTTAGCACCAGCAATATGTGCCCCCCCGTAGCAGCAACATTCAGTGTGCTGTCCCCCAGCAGCAACAATATGTGTGTGTACCCGTGCAACATGGAGGGGGTCCGTCCTGTGCAGCATGGAGGGGGCCCTGTGCAACATGCAGGGGATCCTGTGCAACATGGAGGGGGTCATGTGGTGGTATATACAATACAGTAGTGGTGTTACTATGTGGAGGGCACAGTGCTGGTATTACTATGTGGAGGGCACAGTGTTGGTATTACTATGTGGAGGACACAGTGGTGGTATTACTATGTGGAGGGCACTGTGGTGATATTACTATGTGGAGGGCACAGTGTTGGTATTACTATGTGGAGGGCACAGTGGTGGTATTACTGTGTGGAGGGCACAGTGGTGGTATTACTATGTGGAGGGCACAGTGGTGGTATTACTATGTGGAGGGCACAGTGGTTTCATTATTATGTGGGGCAGTAAGAGGAGCGCTGTTTTTGTACCACGCAGCATGTGCAGTAATAGGGACAGCAGCAACGGCTCAGTATTGGGGGATCAGTAGGATGAGGAGTTTGTCCAGTTTGGGAATAGATCGGGCTGGAAATGTGAGATGTCAGATGTGTCTTTGTTGTAATCTATGTAGATGGCTGGAGAAGTTGTCATGTACGTCTGGGAATCTAGAATGGGGGAACATGGGGGCCCAAGACGTTATTACTATATGGGGGACAGAATGAGGAACATACATTATTGGTTTACGGTGGGAAGTGGGGATATATTTACTGTAGGGGCCAATCAGGCGACATCATTACTGCTGTAATATAATTTACTTTTCAATGAGGGGAACCAAAGGGAGGCCTTGTTACTGTGCAAGGTGGCACGATGTCGCTTTTTTGGTCGTTTGATGTAGTGTAGAAATCTTGGGAAAAGTGTGGAATGTGCTATGGAAGTGATCAGTTTTATACAGTAGATAACTGTGTTATTTTCTGCAGAGATGAGTCCTGGCTAGAAGACGTGATATTTGTCTGCGACAGAGGAAGAAGAAACCTGAAGATGAAGGACTTCACCAAGATGCATCTCTGGTGAGTAGGTGTATTACCTATCCACGCACACTATACACTATGTACAGAGCTCCTGTGTATAATGTCACTGGGGATCTCTGCATCCCTGTACACTGACACTATATACTGAGCTCCTGTATATAATATCACTGGTGTTGTCTGCATCACCTGTACACTGACACTATATACAGAGCTCCTGTGTATAATGTCACTGGGGATCTCTGCATCACCTGTACACTGACACTATATACTGAGCTCCTGTATATAATATCACTGGTGTTGTCTGCATCACCTGTACACTGACACTATATACAGAGCTCCTGTGTATAATGTCACTGGGGATCTCTGCATCACCTGTACACTGACACTATATACAGAGCTCCTGTGTATAATGTCACTGGGGATCTCTGCATCACCTGTACACTGACACTATATACAGAGCTCCTGTATATAATGTCACTGGTGTTCTCTGCATCACCTGTACACTGACACTATATACAGAGCTCCTGTGTATAATGTCACCGGGGATCTCTGCATCACCTGTACACTGACACTATATACAGAGCTCCTGTGTATAATGTCACTGGGGATCTCTGCATCACCTGTACACTGACACTATATACAGAGCTCCTGTGTATAATGTCACTGGTGTTCTCTGCATCACCTGTACACTGACACTATATACAGAGCTCCTGTGTATAATGTCACTGGGGATCTCTGCATCACCTGTACACTGACACTATATACAGAGCTCCTGTGTATAATGTCACTGGGGATCTCTGCATCACCTGTACACTGACACTATATACAGAGCTCCTGTGTATAATGTCACTGATAATCACTGTATTTACACTGACCAAATTTACAGAGCTTTTTTTAATCTTCATTATTGTAGTATTATTGGTCACTATTCACACTGAAGAAGAAACAGCTGGGCACCACAGAGTACTGACATGTAGTAGTAGGTCTGGCACCAAACTTGTGATTTATCAGGTAAGAGGAGAGGGGAAGGAGCAGACGACGGCAAACCATTTTGAGCTGGGTGGTACTTCTATGGGTTGACCGGATTTTATTGGTCACTATGTTGTGGTATTATGTGCTCTGGTCATGCGTTGTGTATTTGTCCCTTGAATGTGGAATTATTCAATTACAATGTGTCGGTTATATGTGGTCTTATCATGGTGTGGCAGTATTTATACTTTGCACGTGGTAGTATTTGATCACAGTTTAGTAGTAATATGTGCTCTGATCACAGTGTGGTGGTATGTCTCCTTTATATGTGGTATTTCTGGTCTTGGTATAGGGATTGTGGTTGATTATTATTTTTTTTCTGATATCAATAAGGGGAAAATTCTTTATTTCCAGTAGATATTAAAAACTTGGTTGCTTCAGTATTTATAAGACAGAAGCAGGAGATGGTGAGAAATGCAGAACATATGACCTCTGATTGCTCCATTCCTGGTTTTGTCTTACAAATACCGAGGTAAAAAACTCACCAAATACTCAGTGTGTGCACATGGCCTAAGGATGTGATAAGGTATTAGTTGGTGGGGGTACGACTGCTGAATGTGCAGCTTTTATCCCCATTATGTGTCCAAAAAATAGAAAAATATCCAGCATAGAGTCTTGAGATCTAGATCCTTAAAAATTCATTATATTAGAAAAGTATTAAAAAGCACATTTACATCAATGTCCTTAAAGACAGTCCTTAGTCATAGGTTTGTTTTGTCCCCATTAGACTGGAGGTGACGTACGGCTCGCCCATGATCCCTTCACCCCCTCAGTAGCGGTGAGCGCTGGGTTTGCCTTTTACTGGGAGCTCTAATGATAATGAATGGAGCCGCGGTCACATCATTACCGGCCGCTGCAGTTAATAAAAGGGGTAAAAGTGCCACATTCTTCCGATGATGTGGTTTTGATTCGTCGGATTCCACCAATAACTAAGTGATCACCTGCCGAACCTGACGATTGTTGGTAACTTGTTTTCACCAAAGTATCCCTTTAATGTACACTACAGTAATGGTACATCGCAGTAATGGTGAGCGCAGAGTGATGTACAGGAGTAACCACTATAATGGGTATAACGGCTAACAGGTATTTGCATATAGCGGGTGAGTGGGCCCCTGGAGTCAATTTCCCTGGTGGGCCCCAGACACCCCAGTCCGACCCTGGTCTCAGGGTTCTGTTTCAAGTGCAGAGAGCATCATGACGACCAAGGAACACACAAGACAGGACCGAAATACTAACAGTATAGTGGGATCACTGGAGCTTGCATTAACATAAGCAGGGCTTAATTAGGCAGCAGCTGAAAAGTCTCTGAGATTGCTGTGCTTCCAATCTCTATGGTACAGGGTAACTAACTGAATATGGTTACAGACCTAGCGCTTGTCTTCACACTTACTTAAGGTAGGGAAAACTCTAAACTAAATGTATAATTTCTTAAAACTATTTATTACAAATATCAAAAACATGATTTAAAAATGAGTACATAAAAGTATATTAGATTCTGAGTATAAAATCTGTAATAGCAGTTTGTGTTCAAATTTGCTGTGTGGCGTCCTGGCAGTATAAGGTGCCTTCTACTAGTGCTTCTGAACAGTTGATGCAATAGATGATTGTCGCTAGTTCCACTGCAATCTGAACGAACTCCTCATTTGCTGTGGAAAATAGAGGAACTGTGTTACTAGACTGTACCGGTCCACCTCACTAAAACTAGTATTAATTGCAGTATTGCTCTCACCGGTTGCTGTGCTGTATGATATACGTCTTCCAGCTTCATATAGAGGGAATCACACCTCCAGGGGAGAAGGGAATCAGGAAGGAGGAACAAACAAGCTGGAAGACGTATATCATACAGCACAGCAACCAGTGAGCTGTATGATAGCAGGAACAGGGAAGATGGTTGAAATTGATAGGAAGATGGACAGAGCCAAATACAGGACCATTCTGGAAGAAAACCTGTTGGAGTCTGCAAAAGACCTGAGACTGGGACGGAAATTTATCTTCCAACAAGACAATGATCCCAAACATAAAACAAAATCTACAATGGAATGGTTCAAAACTAAACATATCCTGCAGGTGTTAGAATGGCCAAGTCAAAGACCTGAATCCAATCGATAATCTGTGGAAAGAGCTGAAAACTGCAGTTCACAAACACTCTCCATCCAACCTCACTGAGCTCGAGCTGCTTTGCAAGGAAGAATGGGCAATAATTTCAGTCTCTCGATCTGCAAAACTGATAGAGACATACCCCAAGCGACTTGCAGCTGTAAGTGAAGCAAAAGATGGTGCTACAAAGTATTATCTCAAGGGGGCTGAATAATAATGCACGTCCCAGTTTTCAGTTTATTATTTGTTAAAGAAGTTTAAAATATGCAATAAATTTTGTTCCACTTCACTATTGTGTCCCACTTGTTGATTCTTCACAAAAAAATTAGAATTTATATCCTTATGTATGAAGCCTGAAATGTGGCAAAAGGTTTAAAAGTTTAAGGGGGCCAAATACTTTCACAAGGCACTGTATATAGAGTTTCCGACTGAGAACTTTCTTATATGGTACAAAAAGGAAAAATGTGCCTTCAGGAGCAAAATCATCTTCATGCATGAAAATGCACCATCTCATGCTGTAAAGAATACGTCTTTGTCATTGGCTGCTATGGGCATAAAAGGAGATTAACTCATGGTGTGGACACCATCATCCCCTGACCTCAACCCTATAGAGAACCTTTGGAGTATAATCAAGCAAAAGATCTATGAGTGTGGGAGGCAGTTCACATCAAAACAGTAGCTCTGGGAGGCTATTCTGACATCATCCAAAGAAATACAAGCAGAAACTCTCCAGAAACTCACAAGTTCAATGGATGCAAGAATTGTGAAAGTGATATCAAAGAAGTATTCTTATGTTAACATGTAACTTGGCCTGTTAGGATGTTTTGGAGTTAAATAGCTTTTTATTTCAGTGAATGTGACCTCCTAATGTTGCAAATTCAACAAATGAGCATTTTCAGTTCTTTCAAACATATCAAATGTTTAGAAACTCTAATGTGCCTAATAATTTGGAACAGTAAATTCAGAGTTTTTTTTAATTTCGAAGATTATCATTGGGAGGTTTCTTCAATAAAAATTCGATGTATACTCTAACGGGTGATGACTTTTATTATACTGCCTCTCATTTGCACCGACCATTTAGGAAAATCAGAGAAAACGAACATTTGAATAATAATTTGGAACATGGTGTGTATAATATATATATATAAATATATATATATATATACACACACATATAAAAATCTATTTAGATGTATACAGGGTGTGCCATTTATATCGATGCACCTAAATATAACTCGAATGGTTGGTGATATCAACTTCCTGTTTGTGGCACATTAGTATATGGGAGGGGGAAAACATTTCCAGCCGGGTGGTGACCATGATGACCCTTTTGAAGTTGGACATTTTGGATCCAAGTTTTTTTTTTCAATGGGCAGAGGGTCATGTGACACATTAAACGTATTGAGAATTTAATAAGAAAAACAATGGTGTGCTTGATTTTAAAGTAACTTTATTCTTTCATGAGTCATTCACAAGTTTATGACCACTAATAAAATGTGTTCAAAGTGCTGCCCATTGTGTTGGACTGTCAATGCCACCCTCTTCTCCCACTCTTGACACACTGATAGCAACACAGCAAAAGAAATGCTAGCAAAGGCTTCCAGTATCCTTTGCTTCAGATGCAGCACATCTCGTATCTTCCCAGCATAGACAATTGCCTTCAGATGAGTGGTGAAGTTAGGAGGGTTGCATTGACAATCCAACACAATGGGCAACACTTTGAACACATTTTATAAGTGGTCATAAACTTGTAAATCTGTGGGAATGAGAACGTGCAAATAGGGTCTTATCTCTTAAAACATTGGTGGTATCAACGCAATGAAAACTGCTCACCTGGTGAGGATGTGTCACCCACAACCGGTATAATCGCTCAGATAATGCAACTGCTGCAGGTACCGCACTTCCACAGCTAACCGTGGTGTAGATCAACTCAAAGGACAAAGTGCCTTAGCGTCCGCGCTGTTGCTCAAGAAATCACCAGAGTCACCAGAATGCCTGGGATAATAGTTGCTTTATTGCACCAACGCGTTTCGGAGCCCCTCAGGGAGATATCTCCCTGAGGAAGGAGCCAGGAGTGGCTCCGAAACACGTTGGTGTAATAAAGCAACTTTTATCCCAGGCATTCTGGTGACTCTGGTGATTTCTTGAGCAACAGCGCGGACGCTAAGGCACTTTGTCCTATGAGTAAATAAACTTGTAAATAACTCATGAAAGAATAAAGTTACGTTAGAACCAAGCACCTTGTTGTTTTTCTTATGAAATTCTCAATATGTTTGATGTGTCACATGACCCTCTTCCCTTTGAAAAAAATAAAGTTGGATCCAAAATTGATGACTTCAAAATGGCCACCATGGTCACCACCCATCTGGAAAAGTTTTTCCCCTCCCATATACTAATGTGACACAAACAAGAAGTTGATATCACCAACCATTCCCATTTTATTTAGGTGCATCAATATAAATGGCCCACCCTGTATATAGCCATGGCCAAAAGTGTGGCACAATTGAACTTGCTCCAGGAAATTAAGCATTTCTCCTAGAAAATTATTATAATTACACATGTTTGGTCATACACTTTTAGTCCTTTGTGTGTATTGGAATAACACAAAAGAAAAACTGAAGAAAATGCTATTGGACATACCGTACTTTCACACAAAACAGACAAAATTCTTGCTACTCTCAACATAATATTTGGTTGCACAACTTTTGGAATAAATAACTGCAATCAATCACTACTTATAACAATCTACAAGTTTCTTACACCTCTCAATTGGAATTTTTGGACGCTTCTGTTGCAATCTGCTTCAGTCTCTCATATGTGAAGGGTGTCTCCTGCCAACAGCAATTTTAAGATCTCTCAATGGGATTTGGACACAGACTCATTGTTGCCACTTTAGAACTATTCAACACTGTGTTCCCATCTATTTCTGGGTGCTTCTTGAAGTATGTTTTTGGGTAATTGTCATACTAGAAGACCCATGACCTAGGATGCAAACCCAGCTCTCTGACACTGAGCAGTACATTGCCACCTAAAATCCTTTTGTAATCTTCAGATTTCATCAGCCTTGCACACAGTAAATGCACTCAGTGCTAGAGGCAGTAAAGAAACCCCAAAACATCTTTTAACCTCCAGCATATCAGACTGTAGGTATTGTGTTCTTTACTTTGCATGCCTCATCTCATTTTTGGTACACAGTAGAATGATATGCTTTACCAGAAAGCTCTATCTTGGTCTCATCTGTCCACAAGATGCTTTTCTAGAAGTATTTTGGCTTACCCATGAACATTTTGGCAAACTACATTCTATTTTTTTTTATATCTGTGTCAGCAGTGGGGTTCTCTTAGGTCTCCTGTCATAGCATTTAAAGGGGTTTTCCCACAAACAAGGATAATTTTAAAAGTAATTTTAATCAATATATCTTGGAACAATAATAATAAGTTCCACAACTGGATATGCTTAAAAAAATATTCCTGCGCCGAGATAATGTTATAAATGTGTTCCTGCTATGTACTGTAAAATGGTCGTGTCTGACCATGCACAGACCATGGTTTGATCCTGGGCACGTGAGGATGCAAAATACTATACAGACAAGACTGAATAGACAGGCAGAGAATAGGCAGAGAAATGTTGTACCTCAAAAAAAGAATGAGCTATATTCCCATACTACAATGTCTGTATACTCTTTTGCATCCTCCCCTGCCCAGAATCATATCATGCGTCATGCACGGTCAGACACGGCCATTAGCAGTACATAGCAGGGGCACATATATAAGATTATACAAGGACAGGGACATTTTTTTTAAACACATCCAATTATGGAAATTATTATTTCAAGATCTATTGAATAAAATCAACTTTAAAATTGGCTTTGTTCATTCAAATGTCGACAGATAGTTCTCGCTGACACCGATGCACCCTGAACCTTTAGGACACCTTGAATTTCTTTCAAACTCAATTGAGGCTGCTCATCAACTATCCTGTCTATCCTGTATTGCAACCATTTATCAATTTGTTTCTGCTATCCACATCCAGGGAGATTAACTACAGTGCCATGGGTTGTAAACCTCTAGAGTATATTGCATGCAATGGACAAAGGAACATTAAGCTTTCTCGAGGAGGACTTGTAACCTTAAAATTGTTTATATTTTTCAACAATTTTGTTTCTCAAGTCCTCAGACAGTTCTCTTCCTCTTTTTGTTCTCCATGCTTAGTGTGGCACACATAGACACAGAATGCAGAGAGTGAGTCCACTTCTTCCCTTTTTATCTGGCTTCAATTGTGATCTTCATATTGCCCAAACCTGCTATTCCCCACAGGCGAGTTTGAACGAACATCACATGCTTGAAACAAAATAGTTTACCCACTATTTTGAAAAGATGTCAACAATTTTATCCAGCCCATTTTCAGAGGTTTTTGTGAAATATTGTTCAATTTGCCTTTTTTTCCACTGTTTTTCATGTAGTTCCAGTACACACAAAGCAAGTAAACATGTGTATGACAAAGCATGTGTAATTGTAATAACTAGTAACGGGCAGGTAATAGATGTGGATTACAGCCAGGACCTGCCTCTAACAATCACGGGTAGAGTGATGCTCCACCCGCGACTGTTCACATATGTAAAGCGACACATATGCTCTCTTTGTATGCACATGTCTGTATGAATGAGCTGTGTGTATATGCTTGTGTGCTATGTGTGTGCCACCTACAATGTTTGTGTCACATATTGAGTTTATGAAGAATCCATTTATAAATCCTGAATGCACAGATTTGAGTTTATAGTTGTAAACATGTCGGCAATTGGCCAATGAACGAAGAAAATGCTGCTTAGTGATCGGGTAATTGGATTATTTATGGCGGAACAAAAATCGTTGCTCTCCGCAGCACCTCACCCGGTACAAACTATACTGTAGATGTGCTGCTGATAACATAATACTGTAGGGGACAGACTGATCTACTAGTGATTGTTCCGTGCCCACCATTGTTCGTCAACCTGAGATTGGAAACAAGCGCAAAACTTCAATGTTGCAAATCGTGCTTGTTTAACGGGCTGACCTCAACACATGTACATGGAACCTTATTGTTTAAAGTGTGCTGGTGCAATGTGTTAGAATTTAGGGACCCACTTTAATCTTTTGCCCAGGGCCACACTTTGTCTAAAATCTGCCCTGGTGGTGATCCAATATGGAATCCAACTGCACATGATTAAACCCATAGGGCTTCACCAATGCATATAGGTGATATTTAGTGGAAAAATGGACCCTAGACCTTATAATATGTAATGATTTATTATGTTGATGTTGTCAGCTATAAAATATATCCAAGTATGTAATATAAGAAATATTTAAGGATCAAATTATAAGACTAGTGACACACAAACTGATGTAAATACTGTGACCGTTACGTTTTAGACATCTATTGCGCCATTTTTCAAAAGTAAGTGGTTTCCAAAAATATTCTTGATTTTTAACGGTATATTCCACAATTTTAGTGCAAAATATTTGTCTAAAGTGAGCCATGAAAGAGGTGGTGTACTGTAACGTGTCCAATATATCTATCAAGTTGTGCCTAATCTCTCACACAGACTGTGCCACTAGGATGAAATTGCCGCATCCTTTGCATGTTACCTGCAGTATTGTATTTTAGACATTGTAATAAATGTGTGTATCTAGTATATGTACAGGTGTAGCAGAGTTAAGCTCAACATGTGGCACAGTGATTTCAAGGAGGCTGCATTATTAATGAGGTTTCCTACAGGAGAGACCTACTACACGTAGTGCAAAAAATACAATGAAAATTGGTCATTTAAACATGAACAGTATTCCTAATCCAAGGTAGAAATCACACAATATACATATATACATACATGTATAAATTACTCACCATTTTCTGATCTGGTTTGACATCCACTTTATAAGGCAAACTTGCAAAGAGCGGATTATTGCTGATATGGAAGCATTAGCTTTATTCTTGCCATGAAGTTGCAGCTATTCCTTGGTCACCCCACAGTATGAAGCCCCCATTGGACACAGAGACCATCTCTCTCCATATATATAGAATGCAGGTGTTGTAAGACTATAGGAATAGGACAAGCAGTATAGAACAGTGGAAATGCCCTTTAATGTCCCCTTGTAAGAAGCAAGATGGGCATCTTATGTGCTTGCTTTGTCTTCCAGACTGAACTTCCACAGTCTTGTAAGCTCCCTCACCCTTGGTAAGGATTCTGGGGCTGATCTGACCCCCCTGGTCTGAGGTATTTAGTGGATCCTGGAGAGCCTTGGTCTGGTTGTCTGGCTGTCTCTGCCTCCAGTCAGGGCTGCTGTTGTTGCTGTCCACAGCTCCTGGTGCTGATATCCTCCAGTCTTGAGGAATGTGCACGTTTCTCCAGTCTGCACAGGCTCATCCAGAGCAGTGTCTGAGGATGAAATATCCCCTTCACGGTTACAGGCTTGATTCACATCCAAGCCATTTATGCAAGTCACAGTCTGCTGGAGCTTCTGACAAATGGATAATGTATTCCACTCCTGAGTCTCCTTTCTCTGGCAATTGTAATCACTGACACTAATAATCATTTATTTCTATCAGCTGTGGCAGTCAGGGGGCTAGAATGATAATAATTACAGAGCCTTTTGCTATAAATAGGAGACATTCTTCATTTATAATCAAAGTGCCCCAAAAATGTTTCCTGGGGTTGTTTTCTTCTATTGTAGAACTGAAAGTCCCAGCATGCTTTATTCATCTTTAAGACAAGTGCTGGTAATCAACACTTTACTGAGCCAAACTGGATCATAAGATAGTTTTCTACCAGTTGATATTTGGGTATGGTTCCATTATGGGTGTAAATACTAATAATGCCTGTAAGGATGAGGTGAGCAGCTTCGCTTGTAGAGCAATCCATGGAGCTCAGTAATTTGTTGTTCTATCAGGGGACGGTGGCTGCTGATGAGGTCACCTTGGTGCAGAAGATAAACAATCATGGCTTGTGAATTGTGAATGTCAATGGTAAATTCCTGGATACACACTCAAGGTTATTCAGTAATAGGTTATATTACATAGAATGCTAGCTGAGGAGCCGGTTTTTATCGTTTTTGCCTTCGTATATCATGCTCAGGTTATAGGATGACATCTGCAGATCACGAAACTCACAGACAGATACTTAAATTCAATCATGAGAAGTACTGAAAAAAACTGACGCCAATAATAAAAGGGATGGGTACACTGTGTCAGCAATAACTGGGAAAGGTGCAGGCATAGTAGCGGGATACCTAAGGTGCCATTAAGAACTAGAACTTGATGCTTCCTGGAACCATTTAGATGTTTGGCCTATGAAGCTAATAATGCTATATGACAGCCAAAGTATCTAATATTAAATAGTTCTCACACAAGACCTTCGTGGGTGTTCCTGTATTTTTCCAGCAAATTCCTTTTCTGGAAGATCTGGAGAATCTGAAGGACAAGTCCCTACTTTGAATTCCGTGTAACGCTCCTTAAACTATTCCTGAACTATGTTTGTAGCCTAGCATGGTGCATTTTCCTGCTAAGAGAGACCTTTGTCTCTAGATCGTCATTGCTATAAAGTGGTGTACGTGGTCCACAACATTTAAATAAGTGGTAATTATGTACTTGGATAAGACCATCATAATCTAAAACCTGCAATGAGCCTCAGTCCACCAAACTGACGCACGACCAGCTATGTCCTTTCCAACTGTATCCTCACCCATCCCTTGTAGACTGTGAGCCCTCATGGACAGGGTCCTCTCTCCTCTCCTAGTGTATCCTCACCCATCCCTTGTAGACTGAGCCCTCGTAGGCAGGGTCCTCTCTCCTCACCTAGTGTATTCTTACCCATCCCTTGTAGACTGTGTGCCCTTGTGGTCAAGGTCCTCTCTCCTCACCTAGTGTATTCTTACCCATCCCTTGTAGACTGTGAGCCCTCATAGGCAGGGTCCTCTCTCCTCACCTAGTGTATCTTCACCCATCCCTAGTAGACTGTGAGCCATCGTGGGCAGGGTCCTCTCTCCTCTCCTACTGTATCGTCACTCATCCCTTGCAGACTGTGAGCCATCGTGGGCAGGGTCCTCTCTCCTCACCTAGTGTATTCTTACCCATCATCCCTTGTAGACTGTGAGCCCTCGTGGACAGGGTCCTCTCTCTCCTCCTGTACCAGTCTGTGCCTTGTATTGCTCATAAAAATACCGTACTTGTCTGTGTTTGACCCTTTTCACATGGAATAAATGGCGCTATAATATTAAATAATAATAATATCACTTCACTTCACCTCCTTTTGTCACTTTATCACTTCAATATCACTTCACTTCACATCACTTTATAAACATTATCATCACTTATATGTGTCTAATTAGCATCCATACCCAAGGAAAACAATATCCAGACCAGAAAATTGCCTGTGGCGAATTGCCTTCCTCCCTTAGCAAGATGCATTGCTCTGTGTCTTGACGCCTGTCTATAATAGGCAGCATTAATATTTTCAACAGATTATAATACAACATTTATTTATGGTATTCTGCCAGATGAGTTTGCATTTTCTCAAGAAGTGCAAGCGCATCAATGAGCATTGGGATCCAATGACCCTGTTTCTGGTTGTTCTTTTTTCGAGCTTTTTTAGAAGGTTTTAATCACTGAATATAAGTTAATACAAATCTGGAACACCCTATTAAACCTGACATTTTGGAGATGCTTTGTTGCAGTTATCTGTCCATCACAATCTGGCCATAAACTAGGTCACTCAGAACCTTTACGTGCCACTTTTTCCTGCTGTCGACACATCAACTTTAAGAGCAGAGAATTGTCTTGCTGCATAGCACTTTCCACCCCTTGTCAGGTGCCATTGTATTGAGATAGGATCAAGCTGGATAAAACATGCTAGATGGGCTGCGCTGCTGAAATACAGCGGTACACACTAGTGATAATAATAAGGGTTTTTTTTCACCATGAGTTTCAATGACATGTCAGCATCTTTCTTAAGTGAAAATAAACCAATGATGCATAGTAAATTCTATCCATTGTAAGGGGTCATTGTTTTGGGGTAATCAACGCTAGTCACCTTGCAGTAGTTTAATTTTATATCTAAATAGTATACAGTATAGAACAGTAATCAAAATTATTCTCCATTGAAAATGAGGTTTCTCTGCAAAATTTACAATACTTTTGCAGTTTGTAATAAAACAATCAAATAAGAACAATTTTGTAAAGCCGAACACAATTAATAAAACAAGCGGCTTCTCCAAATTCATCACAAAATTCTACTTTTATTGACTACACAAGTCTTAAAATGATTCATCTCCTTCAGGACAAGTAACTCTAGAATATCTAAACTGTATACACTGTGGTAATCATGATGTATAGTAATACACCAGCTTCTGGCAGCGTTCCTGAGAAATCTTAGCTCATTCCGCATATTATGGGTGTCCAATTCACTAATATTCTTGGATTGTCAATACAAATGGTCCAAATAGTTTAGACAGAAAATAATGCTGTGCCCAAAAATGGAAAAGAAAATACAAAAAGGTAAAGACAATGAATTTTCCTAGAGATGTAACTAGAGTCCAGTGTGCCTGGTTGCAAAATCTATACCTGGCCCCACCGGCATGTTGGTCAGATGTATGGGCCCTTGTAGGATTCTAAATCATATAAAGACATAAGTCTTGCCACCCCAGGCCCAACCCCACGACGACAATAATGTCCCTCATCTACCCATCCTGGGCTCTTTCCAATAATAATGTCCCCCATCCTGTGCCTCTTCTAGTACAAATGTCTTCCATCCTGGGCCCCTTCTTGTAATAATGTCCAACATCCCAGATCCCTTCCTGCTGTAACGTAACCCCATTCTGCTGAGCACCTTGCAGTAGTAATTTTAATCATCATTCTTGATATAATTTTCAACATCCTGATATAATCACCATCCTGGGCCCCTTTTCTGGTAAAATGTAGCTCACCCTGGGCCCCTTCTGGTATATGTCCCCTATCTTGATACAATGCTCCCATCCAGTCGCCTTCCAATAATAAAGTCCCTCATGATGGTCCACTTCCTGGTATAATGTCCTCCCTCCTTGGTCCATCCTTTGATAATGTTCCCATTCTGCTGCTGTTCTAGAACTCATTTAGAAAAATAAAATGATTCATCTCTCCTTCACGTGCTCTCGCAATGTGTGGTGTACTTTTCTATAGCTGGCGCAGAGGCAGCAGACTTCAGCTTGCTTGCTATGGGTGACTCATGATGTCACTGCTATAGGCTGCCTGTGACAGAGATACCATCAGCTGCCACCCTTTGACTGGCCGGGGGGTGTTTTTCAGTGCAGAGAAACACCTCTATGCCTCAATACATTTCAACTGAGAGCACGTCCTTGAACACACTTCTAGCTGATATAGGTGCTGACATCAGTGGACCCCACTCCAGCATGGGCCAAGTAGTTGTCCCACCCTCTGCGCCTGCGATCATTACACCCCTGAATGTTCTTAGAAATACAGTTAGACGCAGAGTTCCCAAGTTCAAACTTAAAGGAGCACTAGCTACACTATAAGGACACAGCCAATTGAGAGGGCCATCAATGGTGGACAACAGGTTCCAGGGAAGACAAGTGGTCAAAAACATTTGACCAGCAAAATTTGATAGTAGTATGCACCAAAGTTTCAGTTTGCACAACACTGCAGAGTAAGGCTACGTTCACATGCCGCGTTTTTGCGGTGTCTTATTGCGCGGGCGTATTTTCCCGCATTTTGCGTCCGCGCTTTATAGCACCAGTAAAAAACGTGATGCGATCACACACCACTTTTTTTACAGCCACATTTTTTTCCCCAAAAGCACAGGAGGAAGTGATGTCACATGGGGGAGGAAGAAACCTGTGTTCTTTTTCCCCGTGTGACATGTTGGGGCTGTAGTTTCACTTTCACAAGGTAGCTACATACACTGCAAAAGCAAAATTAAAGTGAACAAAACTGAACAAAAAATAAAATACCTCTCCGCCACTGTCGGGACCTGAGGAGAAGACATCCAATCGCTGCAAGGACCTGAATCATCTGATTGGCCGGCCGCAATCAGCTGAGAGTTTAAACTCTCAGTTGATGATGTCATGCCACGATCAGCTGATGCGTCAGGTGACATCAGCTGATCGGTTTAAACTGCCCATCAAAACCGATCGGTTTGGCGGGCAGTTTAAACTCTCAGCTGATAAATTGGATCTGGAACACCAAAAAGAACACAAGAGTCTTTATGTATCCAGTTGAGTCGCACTTTTATTATAATAAAATTTGTTTGCTCTGGAATGTCGGCTTATAAGCCGTGTGTGCAGTGTGGGTCGTTCGATGTCGAATGACAAAAGCGAATCCGCGCTTCCTGGCGTGTCCCGCGTAGTTTAGGAACTCTGTGTCTAGGAAGGAGCGATCGCATAAAAACATCTGAGTAACTTTGCTATCGAGCGCATGGATTTGTCCATTAGCATTCTGTTAGGTCTGAGCGCCTAGCAGCCATGTAGTATACGGTGGAGACCGTGCATCAAACGCATGCATTACGTAGTCCGTATTGGCGGAAGCGATCTGAACGAGGAGCCTGTCAGGTCTGCAATAGAGGCTCACGCATGTAGTATCAGTAGGGAAGTAGGTCGTATTGCTATGCGTTGAATCCTCTTGTGTTGAGAATGAGCTAAAGAATGTTTGATATGTGGAGGATGTCAACTATTGAAGTACAGGAGAATATTTCTGTCTGTGGGTTTGATGCATAAATTCACGTCCAGTTGTCCCCGTTCATTGACCAATATAAGAGTATCTAAAAAATTGATCTTGTCCGTACTGTGGTTAATAGTGAATGTTAAATTGGGAACCAAATTATTAATGTAATTGAAAAAACACCAGATTAAGATTTGTTTTACTTGTAGATACATCAATTGTTCGCAATCGTCATTTTTTTCTAGACATATGTACAATAACGTTCAGTTCCAAAGGTAATACCTGGACCTATTGTTGATTGTCATTCTATTCTTATAATACTGTAAAAAAATTTTCATCTATACTTATAGAAGGGGGTTCATCTTTTATTATTAAGGAGGCAATTTTGACTGTTTACACTTTTTGATTGACACGTATCCTGATATGTACTTCTTTTGTTTTTACCAGTTGTAAACACTGAGGAAGACCGTATGGTCGAAACGTTTGTTTAAAGATACAATTTTTTGCAACAGTGCTCCCATAATGAAAGTGCAACTCAACTGGATACATAAAGACTCTTGTGTTCTTTTTGGTGTGCCAGATCCAATTTATATAGTGTATTACAGATTTATCTGAGCACCCACTTATCCGTTAGCTATCCTTCTCTAAAGTAAAGTCTCAGCTGATGATGTCATGTGACACATCATCTGATCACCACTGGCCAATCAGATGATTCAGGTCCTTTCAGCGATCGGACATCTTCCCCTCGGGTCCTGGGACAACTGGTGGAGAGGTATTTTATTTATTTTTTTTTTTAATACCTTTTGTTCACTTTTATTTCGTTTCACAGTGTGTGTAGATACACTGTGAAAGCAAAACTACAGCCCCAACATGTCACACGGGGGAGGAACAAAGGATTATTCCTGACCCCGTGTGACATCACATCCTGCTATTCCCCCTGCACCCGCGCTTATAGGCTCTGAAATACAGCATTGTGTGAACGGCGATGCATATTCCAGTGCTTATAATGGCGCCTATGGGAGAAAGCGCGCGGTATTAAGTGCAAAGAATCGACATGTTGATTCTTTTTACATGCGCACTCTCTCCCCCAAAAGAGCAACCTAAAAATGTGCAGCGTCTGAACGGCAAAAGTGAATGTCCATTCACTTCGCCGGGAAACGCAGACGCAGATGCGCTTTTTGTGAAATTTGTAGGGTAAAAAAGCGGTATCTATGCAGCGTGTGAACATAGGCTACGAATGCTTTCAAAAACAGATATGTCATTAGCTTCATTTTATTATTAATCAAAATGGAACTTGAATGAACAAAAGAGAATTGATGCTGTTTTGAAGTCAAAGGTTGATCACACCATATATTGATTTGATTTAATTTGATTTAGATTTTTCTCCCTTTACTTTGCATTTTGTCACTTGATTAAAAAAACTGTTAACACTTCTAATATTTAAAGCATTTTTTACACTTTTCCTATTAAGTATGCAGTTATAGATGAAGCTGGGCGAAACAATCGTCAGGATGGAGGGACCAGGAGCCTTATACTTATTGTCTGATCAGGTCATCGATGGCCTTGTTTCACCTACACTGCAATATGTCACTTTAGATTATATTTATTTATGTGTATTCGCTATGCCCACACGAAAGAGTTTATTCTACCCAGAGACTTGTAGCCATATGCTGGATTTATAGGGACTATTCATTAACTCCTTAGGATGTTTTTGGGGCTGTAGTAGTTTTTTACTTATTTGCACCTACAAACTGCCCTTTTCAACTCAAAATTTTACTCTTGGCTCCTTTATGTCCATTATGGAGGCACTGTTCTCATATATTTATGTCACGGTGTAGTGAGAATGCTGATGAGGGAATGGCAGGTATGGGCAGGGTGACCAGGAAAGACTAGTCTTACCGTAGTCTAGGAACCCTGAATGCCCTTATCCCGAAGGTATCTCTGAAGGTGAGAAGGTTCGGGCCTCCAGCCTCTCCCTAAAACTCCTCCACCAGCCCTGCTCTATTCCCCCCTCACCTCCCTCCACAGAAATGGGATACAGCAACTCCAAAGGAAAGGACTTCAGCCACACCAACACACAGGTCAGCACAGCACGACTTCCAGGTGGAAGGAGAGGCTACTTAAAGGCTAGGGGGAGGGGATTTCAGGTGAGTCACACATTAACCCTCAACCAGCAATTGAACCTCATAGTGAATGCAGTTCTGGAGCACAACACAGGAGGCCAGGACCTTCACAACTATCAACCATGCAGCTCTTAAAAGAAAAACACATACACAGCAGCATCCAGCAAAGTCAGCGCCATCTAAGTGGGTGACAATTTAATAAAGAAATCCAGAATTTTTACCTTTCTATTTCTTCTTTTGAAATAAAGATTTGTGCCTTATTGTTATGTAATTTCTAGGATACTAAATAGACAGTGTCTTGAAAGAGTATTCACACTCTGTACACTTTTCCATATATTTTTCACGTTACCCCTACAAATGTAAATGTATTTTCTTGTGATTTTATGTGATATACAAACACAAAGTAGCAAGTGTTTGTGAGTGTAAAGGAAATTATATATTTTCCTAAATATTTAAAAAATATAAATCTGAAAATTGTGACGTGCATTTGTATTCAGCCCCTCTGATTCAATACTTTGTAGCTTTTGGGTGTGCAGTGGAAAAATATGGGGAAAAAACATTCATGGGGTATAATACTTTTATAAGGCAGTGCACATTTCTCAACATTGGAATTGTAATACCAAGAAGGAAAAGCCATGGACTTATGTAACTCATGGGATTGACAGACAGGTTAATGATTTGCAAATAATGAAAAAATGGAAGCAAAATTTACAAAACATCTTACATAGTAACATAGTTTTTAAGGTTGAAGGAAGACTTTAAGTCCATCTAGTTCAACCCATAGCCTAACATGTAGATCCAGAGGAAGGCAAAAAAAAAACCATGTGGCAACACCAAGCTCCACATTGGGGAAAAAAATTCCTTCCTGACTCCACATACGGCAATCAGACTAATTCCCTGGATCAATGCCCTATCAAAGAATCAGGTATATATATAACTGGTAATATTATAGTTTTCAAGAAAGGCATCTAGTCCCTTCTCAAATGTTAGTAGTGAGTCACTCATTACAACATCATGTGGCAGAGAGTTCCATAGTCTCACTGCTCTTACAGTAAAGAATCCACTTCTGTGATTATGATTAAACCTTCTTTCCTCCAGACGTAGAGGATGCCCCCTTGTCCCCGTCTCAGGCCAAAGAGTAAAGAGATCATTAAAAAGGTCTCTGTACTGTGCCCTCATATATTTATACATTATTATAAGATCACCCCTAAGCCTTCATTTTTCCAAGCTAAATAACCCCAAGTTTAATAACCTGTCTTGGTATTGCAGACCCCTTAGTCCTCTAATGACTTTTGTTGCTCTCCTCTGGACCCGCTCTAGTTCAGCTATGTCTTTCTTTTACACCGGAGACCAGAATTGTACACAGTATTCTAAGTGTGGTCGCACTAGTGACTTGTATGGAGGGAAAATTATGCTCTCCTCATGAGCATCTATGCCTCTTTTAATGCATCCCATTATTGTATTTGCCTTTGCAGCAGCTGCCTGACACTAGCCACTAAATGTGAATTTGTCATCTACCCATACACCAAGGTCTATTTCAGTGATAGTTTTGCCCAGTGTTTTACAATTAAGCACATAATTATACCTTTTGTTTCCTCTGCCCAAGTGCATGACCTTACATTTATCCCCATTAGAGCTCATTTGCAATTTATCAGCCCAAGCTTCTAGTTTACATAAATCCTCCTGTAATATAAAATTGTCCTCCTCTGTATTGATTACCCTGCGGAGTTTAGTGTCATCTGCAAATATTGAGATTCTACTCTGTATTCCCCCTACGAGGTCATTAATAAATATATTAAAAAGAAGCAGGCCCAACACTGACCCCTGTGGTACCCCACTGTTAACTGTGACCCATTTTGAGTGTGTTCCTTTAATTACCACCCTTTGTTTCCTATCACTGAGCCAGTTCCTAACTCACTTACAAATATTTTCCCCTATCCCCATTGCTCTCATTTGTATCAACCTTTTAATTTATTCAGTATCAAATATGAACAATACACACATAAATAACCGCACTTACACGCCTTGGGTGCCATCAACAGGGTTATTAGTGGTTGTGTGAGGCATGTTCTGCCACACTGATTACGCTTGGGCACTTAAATCATAAGATACGTTGATGACAGCCTTCGTTACAATTGTTGACCAATGATATACCATATATTTGCTCTTTGGGAGACAAGTCTTCATAGCATTGTGGTATACAGAAAAATTTCTGGCTATCTTTAGAAAACTAAAAGGGTGTGATATAAGGGCTGCTGAGTATGATTGATAGGCAGGTAATATCTATATAACAATTTATCAAATGAATAAAGGGTTATGCGTTCAACAATAGACAGAATTCATATGTCTGATGTTGAAAGCCCTATATTCCTTTAGTAAATTCTTATGCAGATATTACCTGATTTTTGTCATACTCAGCAGCAGTTATATAACTCCCTTTTTATTTTAATTTTTAAACTATTTATAATACATGATGTTCCCTACATCGGACCATCACCTGGGGCAAGCTGCATTTCTTCTCTGGGTTATGCGGTTATCTGCATATCCCTCCAAGGTGAGGACATTACCATATGCCCTGTCAGCTCTCACTATCTTCACCTTATTAAGGATCTCTGCACTATGGAGCACCCTGACCTTTTCTTCTATTTATAGGTTTATGGCTATTATGTGCCAGAAGGGGACATTACAAACGTTTCTTCAATTATTCAAGTCTGTAGCATAATTTATGATATGATGTATTGCCTTGTGTAATTTTGTCAAATTTAATATAGGTTGCTTCTCTGTAATACCACTGGAGACCAGCAAGTGTCGGAAAGTGGTTGCAATGGGAGATGTCTGATCAATATCCTCTATAGCCTGGTCACTATGGTAACCACGGAGAGTTGACAGTTGGCAGTTCAAATACACCCAGCTAGAGGTGATGAGCAGTGTGACAAGGGCGGCTAAGGTCACGCACTTTGACAGACAGTCTTTCTGAGCCCATCGCATCCAGGCCAACCCACCATATCCAGATTTGCCATATCAGAGTGCCAGTCTAGTGGCCATCCAGCCAGAACCTGTATGGAAATCCAGTGGTGCAGTTAAATGCTGAAGAAGCTGTGAATAATTTAAGTGTTATCCAGTAAACAGTCTGAATTGTTCATACAAAGGTCTGGCCTGCAGTCTTACCTAACTCTAAATCATCTAGATGTACCGATGGAGCAGGTCTGAAGCGATGAGAAAAACGGAGGAGTATCGAGACATCGCAAACTGCACAACACCACAGAAAGCCACACCATCGCTTGGCATCTACATCTGGGCCTAACAGTGCACCCTACACCTACACTACTTGCCACTAAGAACACAGGTTTTCCCAGAAGATGTTTGATTGATGTCTGTTCTGATGGTTCAAAGGTAAACTTTGAAGTTCTTTTAGGACCAAGGCGAGATCCCATGAGGAAAACAAAAGGTGCAAATGGTGGTCTCAGGATCCTAACGGCCTTAAAAATCCTGGTGATTAGCCGGTCTAGAAAATGTGCCATCAAGGTGTACATTGATGGCTGAAACCAGTGTTTTGAGTGTGTTAAACTTTAGTCCCATATTGAGACTAGCCTGGAGGAATTGTAATACTGAGGTTATAGGCCTTTATCAGTTTCTTGCATGGAACACTATCCAGTACTGATTTTCCATATTCATGCATACACTCTTAAAGTTTCTGGTCTTTTAGCTGACAAGAAGGTTGATGATCTGCTCTGGCAATCCATTAACTACAAGATTTGTCTTGACAATCTCCATGCCGATAGATGCAACTTGCATGGATCCTGTGGGGAACGTTTCCTTTAAATAGGTGATCTGGTACAAGTTGAAGCGTCCAGAATTTCCCCCTCAAAAGCTGACACAGAGGAGACCAGTTTCCTTGAGGCCAGAAAGGAATAACTGCTATAGCTTCTCCATGTTCTTCCCTGATCTTGTTCAGGGCTCTTAGAACCAGTGTCCAAGGAGGGAAGACATAAATCAGCAGACTTACCCAAGACAAGGCTAGGCCATCCATTATCACAGATGATTGTGTCTTTGAACCAATTACACTTCCCCTTCTGATGTGTGGCCATCGCATTCATATCGCTAACTTCCATGATCTTGGTATTCTGCAGGAAGATCTTTCAGTTGATGCTCCATTCTGAGAGAAGTATTTTGTTGCAACTCAACCAATCGGCCTTCACATTGTAGACCCCAAGTGTGTGAAATGCTGAAATATTGAGGAGATTCTTCTTCACCCAGAGAAAGACCTTGAGACATTCTGTATCTAATAGTGGACTCTTGGTTCCATCTTGTTTGTGGAAATAAATCACTGATGCTAGATTGTCAAATTGGACTACTACCAATGACTGGTAAAGAAGTTAATGTAAAAAAATGTTTATACTGTGTTAGCTACTAGATAGAAAAATATTAGAATCTGAGAGTCCCCAGTGGTTGATACCTTTTTATGGCTAACTGAGAAGAGGGTAAGCAAAGCAAGCTTTCTGGACACTATGGCCCCTTCATTGGGCAGATAATTGACACAAATTCTGAAGACACGCACATATATACATAAGCAAGGTGAGATGGTGCAGTAAATACGACGGGCTAGACAAAGACAAAAGAGTAACAGTAAGAGTGGATGACAAACCCGAGGATCTTCTATCTCTTGTAAGACACCAGCTGTGACTTCAGTCTGTTTATGAAGCAACTATGAGATGTTAGTAAACTCAGTCTTCTGATGATGGTCCACTAGCTGGGATTTTAAGAAGGCCTATAGTAACCAGTCTTCTAAATAGGTTCTATGTAGATCCCTGCAGTCTGAGAGCAGCCAGGAGTATCTTTGTTATTTGGTGAATACCTTTGGGGCTGCAGAGACCCCAAAGGGAAGATATGTGAACAGGAAGTGGTGTAAATGGAATTCCTCTATAATGGTTGCCCGAAGGAACTTGCGATGTGCTGGGAGAATAGAGACATGCAGATAGCATCCTGAAGATCTATGGTTGATAACCAGTTGCCCCTCAGCACAACTGATAGTACTGATCGAGTGGTCTTCATTCTGAACTATTTCTTTACCAAGAAAGTGAGATCCATTACTAGACATCGTCTCTCTCCAGACTTGGGGACTGAAGGCACGCTCCTAGCCCTCTTTGATGAGATGGCACCTCCTAGCATCCCTTTCTGTAGCAATTCGTGTCCTAGATTCTATGCTATTGTATTCCCATCCTGATTCTCCACCAGAGCTTTAAGGACAACTTACAGTTGGGAACAGAACAATCTTGAAGTCTGGAATGGACTGCAGAAACACATCAACACTGACCCATTATTTGATCCATAGCGCCTTTCTATAGGTGTTTGTGGTGACTAGAGATTTGGAGGCCCCTTTTAGTGTAATAAGCAAGGTATTGCAGAAAAATTAATTATGTTTCATTGTGCGACCAGGGCGTAACCACAATAGGTGCAGGGGCTGCAATCTCACCTGGGCCCTGGAGCCCAGGGGGCCCAAAAAGACCCTCTTAGCCTTTAGAAAAAAACATTACCACTAAAGATTTGCAATTATTGGGGATCCCTTGGAGACCCCGCATCGGGGCCCATCCAAGCCACGCCACTGCATGCGACCTCTTATGCTAGGTCATAGGACACCTAATTCAGCCATATCCTCAGGATCCTGGCTACTGCTACAGATATTAAGGCCACCTTAATAGATGGGGCAGCTTCCATATCACTCTACTTTGGGAAAGGATCTGCTTTTCTGATATAGTCTGTTAAGGAGGAATGACTCCTCTGTGAGAAAAAGTTACTTTTTTGTGCTTCTGGATAGTCTAGCAACAGCCAGATCCACCTAGGGAGGTTTTTCCATGCCTGCACTTGTGAAGGACTAGCTTTATAGACATTCCTGAGTCTAGTTCCCAGATCCAGGTTTTCTCGGGTCCACACCACTCATACAGCAGACATTCATTCAGTAGCAGGTGCACTGAAAATGCATTCTCCTTTAAGGCATAGAATAAGCTCTGCTTTTTTTTTATTTGCTGCCTTTACTAGCGCAGACTCCAAACAAACAACCATGATTGAAGAGCAGATACTTTTGCTGACTAACAATCTCCATGCACCTATTACTGCTGGAACATGGCTGACATCTTCAGCCTTGATTGCAGAATCCAACTGTGAAGCAAAGGCTCTACTTGGATGAACTTGTACTTCTCTGAGGTACAGCCATCTGAAAGGTGCGGAGAGATTATAACTGTAATGTCTATTATGGGTAATCTCTCACAGGAGAGCACCAATACTTCAAATCACAGATAACTCAGCTGTTTAGCAAAAGTGCTGAGACTTGCAGAAAAAAAACAGTTGTAGTTATTTATTTATTTTTATAAACCAGCCTGCACAATGACATTACGTGCCGGTATTACTCCATGAACCAGTGCGCTCGCAGTTGCATGCAGATCGCGCATTGAGAACCTGTATGCGGCGGTACACCTCAGCGTCCAGGATGATGCCAGCTCTGTTGCATGGCACATGTAAGAGAAGAAATGGAAACAGACATCTGAAATAGTAAGAGACATCAGTCTAATGACCTCATGCAAGCTTAGTCAGACCCAGAAGCATAGCGCAATAGCGCAGCTGTTTAGCGCAATAACATTACCTGTTGGTATTAGTCAGTGAACCAGTGCATTTGCGTGATGTAAGCAGAGCATGTATAGAGTACCTACATGCAGTGGTGAATCTCAGCAGCAGAAATGCTGTCGGCTCTCATCTCAAAATCCATGCAGTGTGCTTCAGCGTCCGCACAGGCGTCTGCACATGCAGCTGTGAGCCCTCCGCTCCACCAGCTGACCACCGGACCATGTCATCCTCCAGGTGGAGCACATGTAAGGAGAAAGGGGGAGATTTAGACTCAAGATATGCATAGCGGGCAGTAGCAGCAATGTAGGCTTACATGGATTCTTGAATCTGCCTGCAGCAGTAGGTCTCCTGGGCCAGCGTCCTGATTGAGGGACAATACTCTCGCTTTCAGTCATCCAGGACTTCTATCCGCAGAGACAAGGTCCAGCCCTGCATACAGGGGGGTACATATATATACCGTCTGTATATATGGCAGGGAGCCGAGGGACACATGAACACGTGTATACAGAACCCGTAATAGTATAATTAAAGGTACAAGAACCATCCACTTTAGGGGAGCCGAGGGACATATCTTTAATCTACATATACAGAACCCACAAGACCCGGACTTGGAAATCTTCTGCTCCAAGTGAGAAGAAAGAAAATACATGGTGTGTGGTCTGTCTGTCTCTCCTTTATGGGGGGAGGAAGGAAAGGGGGGGGAAGTCCAGCCAATCAAAAGTCTGTATCTATTGCTAATTAACATATCTTCTGTTCCAATTAGGGATTAAAGATTAACCCAATTGTGTGCTGCTGTAAGCCAATCAGGAAGTGTATTTTTCATATAGTTTTATTTTAAATGGGACAAAAGAGGGGTGATTTGATTGAACTTTAAGTTTTTTAATTTCTCTCATCTTTAAAAACATTTTTCTTTATTTTACTTGGCCCCTTAGGGCACCTCAGCACTGCAGTGTCTGATCACCCCTGCTGTTCAGAGCTGTGATGAGTCAAGGCTGTGAACAGCAGAAATTATCACTTTTTGTGAGCGACGATGCTCGCTAACAGGAAGTGAATCATGACAGCATCTGGGGTCATCAGCTGACCCTGCGCTATCATGGCAACACATCGAGGCCCAGTGATGTGACAGCGCGATCTAAGAGTTTAACAGCAATGGGCTGATTGCTTATCCACCCACACCTGTTAGATGAGATCAGCCGCCCGTTGTGAGAAATGATGCAAGCACAGTGTGTGTGCTTGCATAAAGGGAGAAAGGTAAACTTCAAGGATGTACCTTCCAGTTGGGGACTTATGGTTACCACACAGATATTGGCAAGATCATAGCAGTAGCAGGATTAAAGAGCACTTTAATATTGGTAGGCTAGAACCTTAGATATTTGTCAGAAGAATGGGATAGAGTAAACTTTAATGCAGCTTGTTTTGAAAAGCAACACTTTTCTTCTTCCAGTTAGACCTATCCAAGCTTCGGTAGCTCAGTGTCTCTGTCTGAGTTGACAATATGAGTCGTTCAGTGTTGCTGAGCTAACTGATTTGCTGCAATAATTCCGAGATGACATCAGCACTGCAAACAATCACCCTGAGTGCAGTGATACTTTACATTAGTTTTGGATAGGGTGAGTAAAGCATACTTCATTTTTTTTTATAAAACAAACTGCAGCCAGTGATTGGAATTTTCCTAAACCAGAACTCCCCCTTGAGCCTCAGCTAATACAAGTCTTACACAGAAAACAGATTAATCTGATTCTTATGCAGCCTTGATAGACCTAAAAAACATACCTTACAGTTATTGAAGTAGTGTCCGAAGCCTGAGGAGTAATTATTGAGCTTATCTCGCCAAGCGAGAATGGTGTGAGGACGAATGGGTCTTGGAACTAGAATCCCCAGATAGGTCAACCATAGAGTGTGGAACCTGCAGAAGAATATCCACCCAGGATCCATCACTGAGCATGCTGCCAATTTCAAAAGGAACCTGTCATGTTGATAATGGTATCTGATCTGCAGGCTGGATGTTATAGTGGAGGAGGAGTATACATTTGTTTATGTGAAAAGTAAAACTTACATATTTTTCATTGAAATCCTTGGTGATTGTACATGAGTCCAGTGGGTGGTTCTACTTGGTGATTGACAAGTCTATCCTGTATATGCAGAAATAGCTGTCAATCACTTGAGAAGGACCACCCACTGGACTAATGCATAGAAACACCAGGAATTTCAATTAATAAAAAATAAAATAAAAAATAAAAGTTATACTGAAACTTTGTTATCAAACCTATGTATCATTCTGCTCATCACTATACCATGTTGTCTACAGGTCCAATTGCATGTACATGACAGACTCGCTTTAAAGAAGGAAGCATTTTCAGGCCATCAGTGTAACTCCCAGTCCCACAGTCCCATTTTGTAACTCCCCATATCCTACCACAGCTCATAAACAGGGGTTGTATTTATAGGTAAACACTTTAACGTCAATGGTTGCATATTGTTGGTAGAAGGGGCAGATTAAGACTAATCAGGGCCCTGGGCTGTTCATCAGACGTGTGCCCACCCCAAGCGGATATATTCTGTGATATATCACAATATGACATTATCCCCTTTTTGATAAATCATATGATGGGCCATATGATTAACGCATAGGCGCCCTGCTAAACATCTATGGATGCAAAAGAATAGAGACAGTGGGTGCCCAATTTATCTCCCTCGTGTGCAGCGTTATACAGAACATATCATTATGCATAATAGAGCAGGGATGAGAAATAAGCTTTGCCAAGGGTCAACACGAGAGACCGTGACTTTTGTGGAGGCTGAACCAACAGATTGAAATTAATTCTGCTCAATATTAATATTAACAGATTACCGTATATACTCGCGTATAAGCCGAGTTTTTCAGCCCAAAATTTGGGCTGAAAAGTCCCCCCTCGGCTTATACGCGAGTATATACGGTAATTAATACAGTAGCAGCCCCCAGAGGTATACAGGCCCCCCCATCAAGCTCCAGGGCCCCCCCCCCTTGCGCGGCAGCCTGTAAAGGAAAATCATACTTATCAGTGTCCCGCGCTGTCCCGCCGCTTGCCGACACACGATCCCGGGCTTCATTCCGCGTCTTCCGTACTTTCTGTGGTCGCAGAAATTACATCATTGCCCGCGACTGCCGGAAGCCGGAAGACGCGGATTGAAGCCCGGGATCGTGTGTCGGCAAGCGGTGGAACAGCGTGGGACACTGATAAGTATGATTTTCCTTTACAGGCTGCCGCGCAAGGGGGGAGGGGGCCCTGGAGCTTGATGGGGGGGCCTGTATACCTCCGGGGCTGCTGCTGTATACAGCCCTGGGGCTGCTGCTGTATACAGCCCCTGGGGCTGCTGCTGTATACAGCCCCTGGGGCTGCTGCTGTATACAGCCCCTGGGGCTGCTGCTGTATACAGCCCTGGGGCTGCTGGATACTACCACTGGGGCTGTATATACCTCTGGGGCTGCTGTATACTACCACTGGGGCTGCTGTATACTACCACTGGGGCTGTATATACCTCTGGGGCTGCTGTATACTACCACTGGGGCTGCTGTATATACCTCTGGGGCTGCTGTATACTACCACTGGGGCTGCTGTATACTACCACTGGGGCTGTATATATCTCTGGGGCTGCTGTATACTACCTCTGGGGCTGTATATACCTCTGGGGCTGCTGTATACTACCTCTGGGGCTGCTGTATACTACCACTGGGGCTGCTGTATACTACCACTGGGGCTGCTGTATACACCTCTGGGGCTGCTGTATACTACCACTGAGGCTACTGTATACTACCACTGGGGCTGCTGTATACTACCACTGGGGCTGCTGTATATACCTCTGGGGCTGCTGTATACTACCTCTGGGGCTGCTGTATACTACCTCTGGGGCTGCTGTATACTACCTCTGGGGCTGCTGTATACTACCACTGGGGCTGCTGTATACTACCACTGGGGCTGTATATATCTCTGGGGCTGCTGTATACTACCTCTAGGGCTGTATATACCTCTGGGGCTGCTGTATACTACCTCTGGGGCTGCTGTACTACTTAACACCTGGGGCTGCTGTATACTACCACTGGGGCTACTGTATACTACCACTGGGGCTGCTGTATACTACCACTGGGGCTGCTGTATATACCTCTGGGGCTGCTGTATACCACACTGCTGGGGGCTGTATACCTGTGCTGGGGTCCACCCTCGGCTTATACACGAGTCAATAGGTTTTCCCAGGTTCTGGGGGCAAAAGTAGGGGGGTCGGCTTATACATGGGTCTGCTTATACACGAGTATATACGGTATTTATTTTTTATATTAATATAAAAGATATAATTTAAGTTTGATCAAAATTAAGTATGCTGACATATGCCTATATATCATAACCTATGAGCCCGCACATAGCCCTCTATATACAGTATGAGCCCTCAAATATTCCATAGACAGGAGGTGAACTAAAATTCACATATTTATTGGTCCATTTAAAATTATTTTTTTTTTACAAAATAAATGTACAAGTTACCCACTTAAAAATGTACTCATGCAGCAGGGATTCCAGATCGACGCATTTCGCCTGGGAGTCAGTCTTAATCAAAAAAGAGCGTCCTCTAGGCTCTATGTATACACTTAATAATGAGAACAAAAAACGTTTAGAGCATATGTTGCAATTACAGTTCATACTGTTCATAGCAGAATAATTGATTAATTGTTCTCAGGCATTTTCATATGAGTTTAGCTTTCCATGGGTTTCATTCCCATTATAGGTTACCATTCACACATGAGGATAATGCTATAAGCTGAAAAAGACATGCATGCAAAACATCCTGGATCATCATTATTCACTATTTGAAAAACGTTACTAGCCTGATGAAGGGACCAGAGTGTCCCGAAAGCTTGCTATGTTTGCCATCTTTTCAGTTAGCCATTAAAAGGTATCAACCACTGAGGACTCTCAGATTCTAATATTTTTCTATTTGAAAAACAGTTTGTTATAATCAAATTATACAAATCTCTCTCGAGAAGTTGTAACATCTACCTCGGCAGATAAAAAAAAAATAAAGAAGAATTCTGGGCTCATCCTTTTCTTTCCATCTGATTTGTATATTTTTAATTTTTACATTTTTGCCTGTAAGTTATTTCTCAATCCCATCATACTGCAAACTCACTCCTCAGTAGATTATAGCGGCAAATAGTTACTGACTCATGGTTATGTTCTCATATTCCCCTCATCTTTTATATCGATCTTAAAATTCTCCCCAATACAATTGTGCAGGACAAAGTAACCCAACATAACGGACTATTTTTGCATAGTGTGTTTTTAAATGCTATGGATCTTAATGCTCTTCATTCTATTCTGCACTCCTCTGACACTGGAGGACCGCACCATCTCCACAGAACGAAATCACATCCTGTTCTCATCTACAAAAGGTAAGTATTAAAGTTAAATATGAGCTAGAAATATTTGTACACATACCATGGAAATGTTTTTCTAATAATTATACTGTAAAATTAAGTCATGCCTTATATTAGGTCCAGTAGGATGTTTCGTATTCATTTTTAAGATCCAGAACGTTTCTCTATTAATACTTTTTAAGTCCCCCTCCTCTTACAGGTTTTTGACTCTTTAAATGCCATAACATTTTATCATGGAAGTATCTCCCTGATGTTGGGAGGCAAAATATCTAGATACAGTGGAGATATTAATTTTAAGATTACATGTAGAGTCAGAAATGTGTCTCCTGAACCGTTTTTTAAGGGGACCCATTGTACAGATAATGTGTTGCTCCAAACAAATACTGCATTTAATAACAGATTACCCCTTTACGATTACAATTGATAAAATCCAAAATCTGAAAGGATTCACTTGTGGAAATAGACATATAACTAGCAGACTTAATAGCATGGTTACAAGATACATTTTATGACCACATCTGTGGAATCCTTTTAAACTAATCCATGTGTCACTTTTTATTATTATCTTTCAAAAAAAGACTTGGGGAATGAATACCATGTAACCAATAGTAGGGGCTCTCATGGCTACAAATCTAAGGGTGCTTTCACACACTGTGTATTTGCTACATTTTTTTACGTGCAAGCTCATCACAAACTAGGAGTGGAACAATTATAGGAAAGTATAATAGAAACAAGTGCTCCACTTCTGGAATTAATCACCCATTCCTGGTTTGTGATGAGCTGGAGCATAAAAAAATGCAGCAAATATGCAGAAAATATGCAGCGGGTGTACGCACCCTAATGCTATTTTTTTTTTCCAAAATCTGTCTTAATTCAAAATCTCCAGAATATCTCCGTTACCCACATACAGAGTGTCCTCTCCCCATATCTCCCCCAACACAAACTGCTACTCTCCATATCTAACCCCCACATAAACACTGCCTCTCTCCATATCATCTCACTTCCCCACTCACACTGCTTCTTGCCATAATATTCTCCCACATACACACAGCCTCTCCCCATAATATCCCCCACACACACCCACACCTGTCTCTCCCCATATCCCACACAAAGCTTCTCCCCCATACCCCCCAACACACACATTGCCTCTAATAATATCTCCCCCTACACCCAACTCTCCTCATAGTATCTCCCCCTCCCACATACACACTGCCTCTTCCCATAATATCTCAGCCCCCACACACCCAGGCTCTCTCCAAAATGTCTCCTCCACATACAAACACGCTGCCTTTCTCCATATCTCTCCACTTTCCTACACACACTACCTCTCTCCCCCATACACATTGCCTCTTTTTTTAATATATCTCCCCTCCCCCAAATATACACTACCTCTCCCCAGAATATCTCCCCCCACTCCCATAAATCTCCCCACACACTACCTCTCTCCATAAAGACGCAAATACATTAGAATGTTGGAAGAAGGGATCAGCAAATGCCAGTCAGCTCCGCGAGCGTGTTGTGCAGATCATAATCATAGGCCTCTGGCCATGGGCCCACCTGGAGCCTCGGACCATGCAGTAGCCCAGATTGATCTCCCTGGTTGGTTGCATAATGCAGACATAAGTGGAGGTGGTTAACTGCCTCTCAGCATCCACCTTTGGGTATCTAAATCTCATTGGCAGAATAATTTTACATGCAGCATGACAACTTCTGGGAAGCATAAGATTGCTCCAGATGTCTCCTTTATATAATTTATTCAACCAATGTATTTGGTCAATTATTATATTTAATAACATTTTCCATTTTCATTATGTAGTGTATTTTGGCTGCTGAAAAGTATACCTCATTTGAAATATATTAAATCTCAGCTAATGCATATTTCAGTCAGAAAACAGATTCATTTTGAGATTTATATAGCCTTAGGAGAATTAAAAAAAAATCCTTATAGACAGATAAAGGCAATCTGTCACCACATATTGCTACCCCATTTCAGAGTAGTATGATTTATGGGCAGTTCTAGTTGTTAGACTGATGGGAGTAATGATTTATCGATTGGAGGTTGAAACATTCACACAAGATGCCTGATACCTTAGTAGGATATTGTGCACTTCATGCCTGAGTGGGGCATGTCTCCAGAAAATGGACAAAAGTTTCTGGTCCGCGCTGCTCTTTAATGACAAGTCTTCCTCTGTGTTTTAAGGGCCTGTCACACGCGTCAATGTCGTCAGTGAGATGATCGCTGACGACATTGACGGCTGATTGCTGGTGAGCTGTCACACAGGCAGACTCACCAGCGATCAATTGACCAGAAACATCGTGGAAACGATTTAAATATCGTTTCCACGATGTCTTGCTCCCGCTGCCAGCCTGCTGGAAGCGGGAGCAGGCTGGTCTCCAAGGTAAACTGCGGGTATCTAGGCAGCGCGCGCTGCCTAGATACCCGACGTGTACCTTAGTTACCAGCCTCCTTCGCTCACCGGCTGGTATCTAAGGTACACAGCGGGTAACTAGGGACCCTAGTTACCCGCTGTGTACCACCTCGGATGACCCTCATACACTGTTAATATGTGCCCCTGCAGCCTAGTAAACCATTTGCAGCACTGTTGTTGTGTGAAAAGTGGCTGCAGTAGAAGTGAGATAATGATTTTATACACTTACATGCCTGCGTACTTGAGGGCGTCTCCCTGTGTGTGCTGGCACTTGTGGGCTGTGCTCATCATGCCTGCTCTCAGCCTGCTATAGTGATGTGAGGCTGAACTCGTCATAAAGGGGCGGGGCTAAATCGCGGCATCCCGGTAGCCCCGCCCCTTTATGACGCAATCAGCCTCACACAGTATAGCAGGCTGAGAGGGGGCGTGCATAAGGGAGGGGGAGAGCAGGCATGATGAGCACAGCCCACAAGTGCCAGCACACACAGGGAGACGCCCAGAAGTACACAGGCATGTAAGTGTATAAAATCATTATCTCACTTCTACTGCAGCCACTTTTCACACAAAAACAGTGCTGCAAATGGTTTACTAGGCTGCAGGGGCACATATTAACAGTGTATGAGGGTCATCCGAGGTGGTACACAGCGGGTAACTAGGGTCCCTAGTTACCCGCTGTGTACCTTAGATACCACCCGGTGAGCGGAGGAGGCTGGTAACTAAGGTACACGTCGGGTATCTAGGAAGCGAGCGCTGCCTAGATACCCGCAGTGTACCTTGGATACCAGCTCCCAGCGCTTGTGACAGGCGCTGGGAGCTGGAATATCGCTACTCCCGGTGTCACACGCAGCGATGCTGCGTGTCCACCGGGCGACAATCGCCAGGTTTTAGGACTGATTCTGAAACCTGGCGATCATCAACCAGCGATTTATCGCTGGTTGATTCAGTATGTCACACGCATCAATATCGCTGCAACGTCACGTGCAGCCGAGATCGTGCAGGCGATATTGACGCGTGTGACAGGCCCTTTAGAGTTGTATGCATCCCTGAGGAAGAGATCAGGAGGATCTCGAAACGCATAGGAATAAAGATCTACTATTTAAAACACAGAGGAAGACTTGTCATTAAAGAGCAGCGCGGACCAGAAACTTTTGTCCATTTTCTGGAGATATCGAGGACCATCCATGTGGTGGAGGATCCTACTGCAGCTGTGACATGCTAATACCAGTTGTGGATCTCAGAATTGACTAAGGTGAGCAGTTCCTACACTGCACATACATATCCTATAAACGTTTTAGACCCATTGCGCCCTTGTCTACCCCATTCTTTGAGTTGGGCAAGTGACATACTGTCTGGTAAGGAGGAGGAGTTAGTGAGGTTTTAGATTCAGTTTAGAGCAGTGAAGTGAAGAATATGGAGACTGTTCATGCAGGCAGAGCTATGTGAGCTCTCTGCAGCAAAGAGCTACAAAAGGGTTGAGGGTATCAGCCCGTAGATCACTCTGACTTCCATGGTCTGGTGGCAGAATATAAGAATAACTGTGTGCGTCCCTAACACCCAGCAGCAAGTGTACCTCCTAGGACCCGCGTTGCCTACCTGGCTTGAGGAAACACACAGAAACCAGAAGCAAGGTGGTATCGGTAGTTCAAGGCTCTGGGAAACCTTGAGACTAGAGAGTCGCAGAGGTAGGTAAAGCTATGATCCAGCAGAGGAAGAAGCTCCCATCAGGTAAGCCAGACTGAAAGCCTGGAAAGGAACTACTGTGTTCGGTGGATCTGTTCGGACTGCTCAGTAAACATTAAAGTGACAATCCTATCTCCTGCTCTTATTCCTCCTGCACTACACAGACTATAAACTCCCTGGGGGCTGAGCCCTGGTTGGAAACGGTTAATCATCAGCACTGCTGCAACCATCTATCTTCTAGGGACCCCCTGAAGTGCCGGTCACATACTGGCTGAACATTCTAACTGGCATCACAAACTTTCTTTTCATTTATTTTTGCTTTATAAACTCTGCACCCCTTGTACAGCAACCTCTCTTTTTCAATCTGAGCCAGGACCATAGCTGCTGAGAAGGTCACCACCATGACACAGCAATCAGGTAATTACCCAGCCTCTGTAGCCTGGGTATCCCGGCCCTTAGTGCTCCACAAAAAATCTGGTAACAGATTCCCTTGAAATTAGTGACTGAAGCCTGAGGAGTAATAGATCTTATCTGACTACCAAGAATGGATAGTGTGGAGAAGGGCTAAAGCTGCAGAGGTTGTGGAGTTTCCGAGATGGTTACAAGGGGGCTATTGGCTGTGCATTGTCGGAGGTAATGTTATAGAAAAGGTTTTCCATGGTGCGATTCAACGGTCACTTAAGGTACCGTCACACAGGGAGATGTTGCCGGCGATGTTGCCGGCAACTGAGGGGCGTGGCCAGGTTGCGGTGACATCGCCGGAGAGTTCCCTCGTGCGACAGGGCGATAATCAGGCGAAAAATCGCCTGAGTAACATCGCCAAGTTTCCCAACATTGTTGGGAAACCTGGCGATGTTGGTCAGGCGATCATGCTTGATCGCCCTGTGTAACGCAGCAACCTGCAATGTTGCGGGCGATTCCGCCTATCTCCAACATTGCGAGTTATCGCTCGCTGGGTTGCCCAGCAACCCAGCGAGCGATAGCCGCGGCAACTAGCCGGCGACATCGCCGGTAAGTTGCTCAGTCTGACATCTCCCCGGCGATGTTGTCAGGGATGCGCGCTCCCGCGATCGCCGGCAACATCGCCGGCGATATCTCCCTGTGTGACGGTACCTTTAGACTTAGTTAAAAAGACTTTGCTTTCAGTAGGTCTTTACCTGCCTCCATACATGATCAAGCAGGCCAGACCCAGAAAAAGGACATCTGATCAGATGTCACGGGAAGTTGACCATGTGTCCGCCTTTCAAATGTCTTTACAGTTTGCTGCTTCACCATTCCCGTGTTCCATCTCAGTCTTAGCACAGGAAACATGATGATGTCCCTACATTGCATCTGTTGGAAGAGGTATAGTGCAGAGCAGAGAACTGTGAAAGTGGGCTTAGGTTAGTATTTTGAATGAGGGGACAATATGGGGACATTATAATGTGCGGAGGGACTGTGCCGGTCATTATACTGCATCAGCAGATCTGTTGAGGCGTTGTACTGTATGTGTGGAAAACAGTGGAGTATCACAATGATACACAACCAGCATCTGTATAGCGGCTGCTCTTGGATATTACAGAACAGCCATAATTTGAATGAATAGGAGCAGATCTGAAGGTTACCCTAGTGGCCATTGCAGTTTCTGGTGCTTTGCTGTTTAGCTCCACAATTATTAATAAACGGCTGCCACCAGCACTGGGAAAAGCTGATGGTGGGAGTATCAGATGTTGGACCACCCACCAATCTAATATTGATAAACTATATGAAGAAAAGGTCATCAGCAAAACTAGTAGAACAACCCAATAAATCTCAACTCAAACCAACAATTCGGAGCCAGAACAGAATCATTTTGATATTACGTATGTAGCCTTGGGAGAATTAAAGAAATTCTTACAAAGAGTTCATTCAATACAGAATAATGAAATACTCTGAAAGCATTGAGGAAAAAAATTGACATTGTGTAATTAAACCCTTCACCAGGCGATTTTACATTTTTGCTGTTCCCTCCTCTTCTTCGAAAAACCATAAATCTTATTTTTCCAGCCATACTAGCTGTATAATGGCTTGTTTTTGTGGGATGAGTTATACTTATGAATGACACCATTCATTCTGCAATGTAGTGTACTGGAAAACAGGAGAAAAAAATCCAAACGCGGAGAAATTGAAAAAAAAAGTGCAATTCAACAATGCTTTTTGTTTCTTTATTTACCATGTTTGATACATGACAAAACTGACCTGGCAAGAAGATCCCCCAGGTCATTATGAGGATGCAGATACCAAACATGTAAAGTTTATTTTTTTCAAGTGGTGAAAAAATTTGTCAGACATTTGTCGAAAGAAAAAAAATTAGGCTTTTGTTGCCATTTTTTGGGATCTTGGGCTGTGTGATGGCTTATTTTTTGCGCCTTGAGCTGACATTTTTACTGATACCACTTTGAGATACATACAATGTGTCCATTGCCTTTTATTACAACACAGCGGTGACCAAAAAATAATAATTCTGATCTTTTGATTTTTTTTCTCATTATGCAGTTTAACAATCAGATTAATTTATGTTATACATCAATAGATTCGCCATTTCTGAGCACGGTGATACCAAATATGTATTTTTTTTTTATAATTTATTTAAAGAGTTAAAGCAAGGCTGAAGTAACAATGCTACAAACAATTGACAAAGTAAGTAGTAAATAAAATATCAGCCATGGAAAGAAAACGGAATTAGACTTACCAGTAATTCTCTTTCGGGGAATCCTCCACGTCAGCACTACAGGAGGTTGCCTCTTGGCCCTCATAGGGGCAGGAAACACAAAGAGTTTAAATAGCCCCTTCTACCACCAGTGTTTACCAAAGACCAATGGAAAAGAAGTTCCAAGACATACTTACACCAGTAGGAAGAGAAAAATGCGTAACAAAAATAGGGAGGAATTACTCGTGCTGTCGTGGAGGATTCCGCAAAAGAGAATCACCAGTAAGTCTAATTCTGTTTTCTCCTCCGGTCCTCCACGACAGCACTACAGGAGTAATACCAAAGAAAAGTTGACTAGGGTGGGACCAAGGCTTGAAGAACCTTCCTTCCGAAGCCAGATCCGCACGGCCAGACGGTAATGCTTGGTAAAGGTATGAATAGATGTCCCAGGTGGCGGCTTTGCAGATTTGCTCGATGGAAGCATCCGCCTTCTCGGCCCAGGAGACAGACACCGCACGGGTGGAATGTGCCTTCAGATGGAGGGGAGGAACCAGATCCGACACGAATATGCTTCTGTGATAGCACGTTTAAGCCATGTTGCTTTGGTACTCCTAGAAGCCTCCTTTCCCAAAGCCAAGGACGGTCAGCTGAAGATAACACAACACTGCACGACAAACTCCAACATATGAAACTCCCGTTCCTGGTCATTAGCTGGGCTTTGACAGAACAAAGGCAACACTATTTCTTGGGAATGATGGAAATCCGAGGAGACCTTCCGGAGGAAGGAAGGATTGAGCCGAGGATCAGGCAATCATCCAGGACCTGAGATAAGGTTCAGTAATGGCAAGGGCTACTAAAAAACGCTGTTTTCCATGACAGCTTGCACAAGGTCAGGGATCATAATGGCTCAAACGAAGAACACGCCAGTCCAGTCAGTCAACACAATGTTGAGGTCCCGCGGAGGACAAGAGTTGAATTGTCTTGGACGAAGACGGGCACAGCTGCTCTCATGAACCGCTGGATCCATGGATGTTCAGCCAATGATGGCTCGAAAAAGGTACTAAGTACCGACACTTGGACCTTGAGGGTACTAGGGCGCAAATCATATCCAGGCCGTCTTGCAGGATATCTAGAATAGAGGCAATGTTAGGCCGGAAGGAATCTGGAGGTGATGCCTCGGACCAGGAATGATAGACTTTCCACACCTTGGCGTAGATGGCATTTGTAACTGGCTTTTTACTACCCCTCAGGGTAGCAATCACCTTCTCAGAAAGACCCTGACGTCTCAGAAGCTCGCATTCAGAAGCCAGACATGAGGCAGAGATGGGCCACCTGCGTCCGGAAGATGGGTCCCTGACATAGAACGTCCCACCGGAGGGGAAGATGGAAAGATGAAACGGTGCTGTTGTTGACATTTGATTGAGCAATGCAAACCAGCTCCGCCAAGGCAAGTAGGGAGCGAGGAGAATCGCAGGAACCTGCTCGGTTCTGATCTTCTGGAGCATTCGCGGCAGTAGAGAGATCTGAGGAACAGCGTAAACCAGATTGAACCGCCAAGGGTGAGCAAGAGCGTCCACCGCCAAACAGGTCCTCATCCCGATGTAGAGAAAAATGGTGAACAACCTGTGCGTTCACACTATTGGACACCACCAGATCCTGGTCAGTTCCTGAAAAACATCAGGATGGAGACTCCATTCGCCGGTAGGATATCCTGACGACTCAGGAAATCCACTTCCACATTTCAGGGCCCTTCCAGATGAAATGCCGAGATGGAAAGAAGATGGTGCTCTGCCCAGGAGATGATTCGAGCGAGACCTCGAGCAGACTGCGAAAGCAGGTACCACCTTGATGACAGTAGATGTGCTACCATCGTGACATTGTCCGAAAAGATCTTGACATTTTTCCCTTGAAGCAAGTCCTGACCTGCTCGGAGCACCACCTCTACTGCACAGAGCTCCCGGAAGTTGGAAGACCGCTTGCTGACCTGACTGGACCAGCGTCCTTGAAGGGATGAATGGGAGACCATAGCCCCCCAACCCCTTTGGCTGGCATCGGTATAGATTATCACCAAGGGAACCTGGAGCCACGAAATTCCCTTCCGTAGGATCTCTGGATCCAACCACCACTGGAGGGACTGAAGGACCACCGGAGGTAACAGGATCTTGGCATTGAGACCCGACGGAAGACCATTCCAGCGGGTGAGGATGTGTGGGCTGAAGCACCCTCGAGTGCGCTTGAGCCCATGGGACCATGGGAATGCAGGCCGTCATGGACCCCAAGACGGACATGGCAGTGCAAATAGATACTCTGCGACAGTGAAGGAGAGCGCGAAGCTTGTCCTGAAGAAGAATACGCTTGTCTGACGGAAGAAAACTCATCTGCCTGCCCGAATCCAGAAGACACCAAAGGAACACCTTCCTCCGAGATGGTGATAATCTTGATTTTGGAAGATTCACCAGCCAGCCTAGGGAGTGAAAGATGTGGAGCAGCTCCTGGGTTTGCGTCCATAGAAGACTCTCGGAGGAAGCCGTGATCAGGAAGTCGTCTAAGTAGTGCACTATCATGATGTTTTCTTCCTGACAAAGGCCATGACCTCTGCCATAACCTTTGTGAACATGCGAGGGGCAGAGGATAGAGGCCAAACGGCAGTACCCAGAATTGGAAATGATGGATCTGCCCCTGGAACCAGACTGCAGACCAGAGAAACCCTTGATCTGCAGGATGGATGGGAATATGATAGTAAGCATTTTGCAGTTCCACCGTTCCTATCAAATAATTCTTCCCGATTAGTGGAACTGTAGATTTGAGAGATTCCATCTTGAATCGGGAATAAACGACCCAAGAGTTCAGAGACTGGAGATCGATAATGGTGCGGTAAGAAATCCCTGGCTTTGGAACCAGAAAGAGGCACAAATAGTGGCCCTCTCCTACCTCCCCAGAGGGAACCGGAATGACAGCGCCCATCTGTAGCAGACTCTGAACCTCCTTCCAAAGGGAAGATTGCAACTTTGGAGAGGACAGAGTGGTCACAGAGTAATGATTGGGGGCGGGGGAGAAGAGAACTGAATTTGCATCTCCTGCCTGATGATCAGGAGGATGACGGGGCAAGATGTAATCTGCTGCCAGTGGGGGAAGAAGTGGGAAAGCCCCCCCCCCCCCTCCGGAATGGCGTCACTTCCTATCCTGGGACGAGAGGAAAAGATGCTCTTCCCCTTCCCCCCTTCGGATAACTCCAGCGGTTGCTCTTCCCCTTCTCCTTCTGGGGCTGGGAATGCGACTCATAGTGGGACCGAAAAGAATGCTGTGGCCGATAGGACTTCGTCTTCGGCTTAGGCTCCGGCAAACCCTTTTTATCGGAGACCTTCTCCAAAAGCTGGTCCAGGACCTGGCCGAACATGTACTCCCCATGGAAGGGAATAGAGCAGAGCTTACTCTTAGATGCCATATCCCCAGAGCAAGACCGCAGCCAGACGGCTCTTCTAGCAGTATTTGAAAGGACCATATTCCTGGCTGCAGCCCTGATGGACACAGCCGACGCATCGGCAGGAAACTAGCGCCTTCAGCAGGAGGGGCATGGAAGCCAGCAAATATTCTCTTGGTGTTCCGCCCCCCAAATGGGACTGCAACTAGTCCAGCCAATGGAACATGGACCGGGCCACACAAGTAGAAGCGACATTAGATGTTAACAAAAAGGATGAGGACTTCCAGGATTTCTTCAGTAAGCTATCGGCCTTACGATCCATTGGATCTTTTAACTGCGATGAGTCTTCAAGGGGCAACGTGGTTTTGTTGGCCACTTTGGCAATCTGCACATCCACACGTGGCACCTCTTCCAGAGTTTGGACACTGACAAATCCATAGGGAAATGACTTTTCACATATCGCTTCTCAGGAAGCCTCCACTCATCCAGGACCATATCCCTCAAGCTATTATGTACAGGAAACACGGCCGTTTTTTTCTACCGCAACCCCCTGAACATGATATCCTGAATAGTGTGTGAAGCCTCCTCCTCCACTAATCCCATGGTGGTCCGGACAGCCGAGACCAGCTCAGAGATAAGCTCTGAGGAAAAATAATATCAATGGAGACAGTCACTGCCCTGGGGTGTATCAGGCTCATCCGCCAGGCCTTCCTCAGAAGCAGACATGTCAGACCCTTCTGGAGTGGAATCCTTCATCTTTTGCCTCTTAGGCGACGGGGAAGCAGAAGCCGGAGGGCCAGCTACAGAACCCAAAGAAGACAGAATCTCCCTCTGAATGAGAGTTTTAAGCTCCTCCATGAGTGACGGCTTTTCTTCTCCCATGACTTTGAGTGCAGGCAGGGCATAACAGCTTCATACAGGTGGGGGACAGCTTCTTATTACAGACCCCACACCGTCTGGAGGAAGAGGTTTTGGTCTTCAGTGCCTGTTCCTTGCCTCCCTGAAACAAACAACAGGGAGAGAAGAAATGAGGACGGAGCCCCTTAGGGGAAAACACCTCGTACCCTAGTACTACTCACGGGGCCAGAGGGGGCGCTGGGCTCTGCATCTGCAGCCATAGACACACCATCAGGGGCAGCCTGAGACATAATGCCACAATAGTCCTACCTGATCCTATGTCATCACCAGGGGTCCTTTTACCAGGAACCGCAATGTAAGCGCCAACATATAACCTACAAATAAGAACCTCTTAATTTACCAAAGAGCTGGCAGCCTAAGATTAATTTACCCAACAGAATGTGATGATCATGAATAGGAACATCACAGAAACACACCAACTCCGTAAGCGCCAACACCTGTGTGTCCATCCCCCCCCCCACCTGCTGTCGACACTGCAGCCAATGAGCTCAGCATGGAGGCCCTGAACCACGCTGCGGCGTGTGGTCCACCATGTTCCACCGCAACCACGCCCCCGGAAATGACGTTGTCTCGTCACTCCCTGACGTCTCGGCAATGCACAACCACCATGGCCGCGCCCCCCGGAAGTGACGCGGGCGCCAAAGCCGAGCGGAGTCACCGCGGCCAGAGGGGAGAAAGCCGGGACTGCAGGAGATGCAAGCCCTGAAAAACCCGCTCAGCTCGGCCATCAGGCGTCGGAGAGCGAGAGGTCCCACTCCTCCAGGAGCGGGATCGGCAGAGAGGAAGGAGCAGCGCCCAATCGCCTCACTGCCTGGCCCAGGTAAGGGGAGAACTGCCTGCCACCCCAAAGGGACAGGAAACACTGGTGGTAGGAGGTGGGAGGGGCTATTTAACCTTTTTGTGTTTCCTGCCCCTATTAGGGCCAAGAGGCAACCTCCTGTATTGCCGTCGTGGAGGATGGGGGTCGAAAGCAGTGAAACAGTATCCAGACAAAACATTAGATGACATTCTTAGCTTTATAAATTGGTAAGGTATTAGGCTAAGCAATTTGGGTTACCAGGAAAACAAAAGACCAGCAGCTGTACTAAAAAGTCTTCTAAAAGATGTGGTCTTCCAGTATGAAGACTCAGCATTTGAAACATAGAGAAAGAACAGATTTATATAGACAGGCAGGGAGGGAGAGGAATAAAGTAGAGGGAGTGGTAAAAGGGAGAGAAAAAAGGGGGAAGAGGGGGGAAGAAGGAAGAGGGGGAGAACGGGGAGAGAACGGCGACTGCGCCACTCTGGCGTGTAACACGACGCAGGGGCGGAGGCCAGTAAACACTTAGACACCACTCAGTAAAGCTTTGTAGTCCTTTGTCTGTTGGAAATCCATCCGTGCAGCCCAAATGTACCAAAATCTGGTGTATGAATCGTGCAGGCAAGCGGTGAGATCTTCCATATCTATTAAGGTATTAAGCTTTTTGGCCCACTGAGATAGCGTCGGAGCAGAGGATCTACCCAACAACTCTGGGATACAAGCCCGAGCCGCAATAATAAAAAATTTCAGGAAAGAGTGTTTATACTGTGAGAGGGGGGTCTCAGTTTGGTACAGAAGAACCAGGGCTGGTGTCAGAGGGAACATGAGTCCAGCGATCTGTCTATATTTTCAACAGCACACCAGAAAGGCCTTAACCTCGTCACTCTCCCAAAACAGGTGAAGTAACGTGCCCGTCTCTTTCCCACATCTCCAACAATCGGCGCTGACATTAGGGAATATGGTGTGTAATTTTGCAGGAACCCTATACCATCTAGATAGGATTTTATATCCCACTTCCTGGTATTTAGAACAAATGGAAGCACTATGAGTAAGCTGGTAGATGTGGGTGATCTGATCCTCTGAAAATTGGATTTTGAGATCCGTTTCCCACTTGGTAATAAATGCTGGATGGGGTTGATTCAGCGGGGAGATTAGTATTGAGTATATTCTGGATAGAGTATGCCTAGTTATGCCGGATTCAATGTATAGAATCTCAAATTGCGTTTTGGGGTGGTTATAGTATTGTTTGGGTGGTAAGGAATGCAAGTAATACTCAATTTGAGACCCTTCAATCACCCAAGGGGAGAGGATCCGTCCTGCCCGCAATGCTGGAGGATAAAGGCCAGTCATCGCCTCCTCCAAAAGACTCTGCTGTGGCTTTACCCTCTGCAATCCATTGAGTGAACACTCCATCACCCGAGGCAGGAGAAAAATTTGGGTGGCTGATGATTGGAGTCAATTTGGAGCAAGTAGGGATCATAAAAGATCGTACCTTGAGTCAGTTGCAATATTGAATCGTAGCTCCCACTGTAGGGTGAGAAGTCAATTGACTCGGTGCCGCAGATAGGAGCCACGGTAGTTTGTTCAGTGGTATTGGGCTGAAATCCTGTTCTATAAGAACCCAAGCCGTATTGAGAGAGTTCCTGCACCAGTCCACCATTCGCGTGAAATGTGTGGCCAGGTGCTAGGACTTGAAGTTAGGTAGACCAACACCCCCAGTCTTTTTCAGTCTAAACAGAATCGAGCAACTAATTCTGATTGGTTTGCCTGCCCAAGTAAAGGCGGTTTGTATCGATGCGAGTCTGGCAAAGAAGGACATCAGGATTTTAACTGGCAGAGCTTGAAGTATATATAAGACCCGGGGGAGGACCTTCATTTAAAAAACCTGACAATGGCCGAACCAAGAGAAAGACGTATGAGTCCATCTGCTACAGTCAACCTGAAGGGAAAGGGACAGGAGCGATGGGAAGTTACATTTGTAAATATCTTCTAAGTTTGCAGTTAATTTAACTCCTAAGTAGTCTATGTGGGTGTCACTCCATTTAAAACTGAAAGAAGGTTTCAGTACAGAGAGATGCAGTCAGATTGATGTTGAGGATCTCTGATTTAGAGAAGTTTATTTTGAAATTAGATAGATGGGAGTATGTGGTGAGTTCTTTCATCAGATTGGGGAGCGAGATCATCGGTTTGGATATAAAAAAACAAAAGATCATCTGCGTATGCAGATATTTTATGTGATTTACTGCCCGTTGAAATCCCGGTAATATCTGAATTGACTCTTATCCTCTGTAATAGGGGCTCAAGGGTGAGAATGAAGATCAATGGGGAAAGGGGGGCATCCTTGGTGGGTCCCATTGTATATGTTGAATGGGTTCGAGAGGACTCCATTCACTTGAACTCTAGCTGACGGGACAGAGTATAAAGACATGATTCTGCACATCATGTTGACTCCGAGGCCCAGGTGCATTGTTTTATTTTTAATTATTATTAATTTTTATATGGCCATTTATCCCATGGTGCATTTCATGTGAATTTTAATTAAGAAAAATGTGTTTGTTTTTTTACCATATTTAATAGTCTCCTTAGCAGAGTTGAAGCTGTGATCGTCGGATCGCCTGTGATATACAGAGCAGTGAATCAGCAAAATATAGCAAGAATCACAATCTCCTATGAACGCCAGCCTTGGACCGGCATTCAGAGGAGGATCAAAATGATAGGCACAGGGTCTTCAGCAGACATCTGGCTGTCATGACAACCCATTAGCGCCCTACAATCATGTGATGTGTGCACTGATGAGCGTGATCAATGATGTGATTCTGGTCTAAACCTGTTAAATGCCTCTGTCAGTGATCGACTGCGGCATTTAACCGATTCTCGTTTTGTCACAAACCTGAATGCAAATCCTTATGCCAGCAAAGTCAATGAGAATTCTGAAGTTGTGCACATGTTGCTTTTTATTTTACACATTTGGTGCAGAAATAAATCTGCAGCATGTCAATTCTTGCTTCATTTTTTGCAGTGTGTTTCCACCCCAGAACGCATGAAAAATACTTGCCAAAAATGAATCAAAAACACATCAAAAGTGCATCTCGCTTTTCCTGCAAGGAGATGCAGATTTTGTGGGCACATAGCCTAAAAGTCACTTTATGACATTTCCTTGATTTAGTAGGAACGGTCTGCATGAGATCAATGATGACTAGGTTATTCTTCTCTTAGTACCCTTGGCCATGCCACTTGTCTGTAAAGCACTATACGAGGAGGTACTGATAAATATTGGGCCTTGAATATTTGTAGCAGACAAACATAAATCCTGCTACTATGGAAATCTGAGATTACTTACCGGTAATCGTATTTTACGGAGTCCATGACAGCACCCACCGAGAGAGGGGATCCGCCCACAAGGACAGGAAACCACAGATAAAAAGGGGCGTCCCCTTGCCTCCTCAGTTGGGTTACAGAGAAATTGGAGGAACCGCCCACCGTATAAATGCACACATAAAAAGAACATTAAGCATAAGAAGACCAAGACCTTTAAGACGTGCAAAAAAAAAAAAGGACACCAAACACCCGCAGGCAAGCAGTGGCCACCCGTGGCAAGTGACAACACATCAAACAATAACTTAGGCTAACAACTTGCAAAGAAAAGAAAGGGTGGGAAGTGAGTGGATGCTGTCATGGACTCCGTAAAATACGATTACCGGTAAGTAATCTCAGATTTTCCTATTGCCATGACAGCACCCACCGAGAGACTTGCAGAGACAATCACCGGGAAGGGACCACAGCATTAAGAACTGCCCTCCCGAAGTCGAGGTCAGACGAAGAGGAAAGGTCAAGGCGATAGTGCCGAAAAAAGGTAGAGGGTGACGCCCAAGTAGCCACCCTACAAATAGATTCAATCGACACATTAGCACGTTCAGCCCAAGAGGCTGACATGGCACGAGTAGAATGGGCATGAATACCGGGCGGAGGCTGCTCACTTTTCGCGGAATAGGCCGAGCAGATAGCATCCCAGATCCATCTGGAGATGGTGCTTTTAGTGGTACACGTGCCCTTATGAACCCCTGGAAAGAGACAAACAAGGTCCCACACTTCCTCCAAGATTGGGTCCTAGCCAGATACTCAAGCACAGTCCTCCTAACATCTAAGGTCTGATATGTCAATTCCTCAGGACAAGAGGGAGTGTCACAGAAGGAGGGCAGAACGATCTCCTGACTTCTATGGAACTTTGAGGAAACCTTAGGAAGGTAGGAGGGGTCCGTCTTCAGGATCAACTTGTCAGGGAACACCAACAGGAACGGGGGGTCAATGGACAGGGCCTGCAGGTCCCCCACCCGTCTAGCAGAGGTCAAGGCTACCAGTAATGCCGTTTTCCAAGTCAAGCGTCTGATGGAGGCCGAGGTCAAGGGTTCAAAGGGAGGTCCGGTCAAGGCGTCCAAAACTAAATTCAAATCCCAAGGAGCAAGCCTAGGGACGGGCACCAGCGCAGCGCAGTCACACGCCTGAAAAAAACGGGCAATCCACCTGTCACCTGCGATATTCTGACTAAAAAGGGCCCCCAGAGCAGAAACCTGGACCCGAAGAGTACTGACAGCCAGACCCAACTCCCGACCCTTCTGCAAAAATTCCAAAATAGCAGGAATTGGGGCATGGTCAGTGACACCCCCCGGGTAAAAATCCAAAAATTTACGCCAAACCCTACAATAAAGGTTAGTGGTGACCGCCTTCCTACTACCGAGGAGGGTAGAAACCAAATCCTCAGAGAACCCCCTCTGCCTCAGAAGCTGCCTCTCAAATCCCAGGCCGTCAGATGAAGGCCCTCTGCTTGCGGGTGAAAAAACGGACCCTGAGAGAGCAGCCCCCGAACCGCCGGGAGAACCCAAGGATCAAAGACCGACATCGCCAAAAAAACCATGGTCTCCTGGGCCAAAAGGGGGCGATTAAAATGACTCTCGCTCCCTCCTCCCTGATTTTGCGCAGAACCAGAGGAAGCAGACAAAACGGAGGAAAAGCATAAGCCAGAGGAAAGTCCATGGCACTCGCAGAGCATCCATCACCTCTGGGAGATCCGAGGGGTACAGGGAAGCAAAGCGCTGAACCTGTCTGTTCGCCCTGGTCGCAAAGAGATCCATCACTGGACGACCCCAGAAACGTACAATGGCCTGAAAGACGCCCCTGTCCAAAACCCACTCCCCCTGTCTGAGGGAGTGGCGGCTGAGAATGTCGGCCCTGACATTGTCAATCCCTCTGATATGTAGGGCTGTCAGGGAGAGAAAATGAACCTCTGCTAGCTGAAATATCGTGATCGCGGTCGCAAGAAGGGAAGGAGACCGGGTATCCCCTGGTGATTCAGGTAAGCCACAACGGTGGTGTTGTCTGACTGAATCCGGACATGGGAGTTGCGGAGGAGGGGCAAGAACCTGAGGAGAGCATACTGAACTACACGCAACTCCTTCAAATTGGAAGAGTGCAACACTTCCTCTGCTGACCACTGACCCTGGGCCAGGCGAGGTCCGACATGAGCTCCCCACCCCGAGAGGCTGGCATCGGTCGTTACTACAAAGTCCGGAGAAACTACCCATGGAACCCCCAGAGTCAGGTGACGAGAATCCATCCACCAGGACAGAGAGGCCAAGGCAGTCGGGGACCGACGGAGACGACCCTCCAGCCGTCCCTGCAGAGAGCCTCCGGCCTTGAGTACGTCCTGCTGGAGACAGCGAGAATGGAACTGTTCCCACGGGACCGCTGGAATCCAGGACGACAGAGTCCCCAGCAAAGACATGGCCTGACGCAGAGACAGCGATGGATTGTGCATGGCCCCAGCCACCTTGCCCCTGACAGCCGAGACCTTGGTCGCTGGAAGAAAAAACACTTCTGGGCAACTGAGTCCAACTGAAGACCTAAAAAAGACTGGACCTGAACCGGATGGAGCCGGGACTTTGGAACATTGATGAGCCATCCCAAGGCCTGTAGGGAGGACATGACGTGTCAGACGGGAAGCACACTGCCCCTCTGAGTCCCCCACCACCAAAAAATCTTCTAAATATGGTACAATGAGCACATTATGTTGCCGTACAAACGCCATAACCTCCGCCATCACCTTGGTAAACACCCGAGGAGCACTGGAAAGACCGAACGGCATGGCCGCAAACTGCAGAAGGCGTACTTGACCCTCCAAGACCACCGCCACGCGGAGGAACTTCTGGCAAGATGGATGAATGGGGAGATGATAATAGGCGTCTTTTAAATATAGTACCGCCATAAAACACCTAGGGAACAAAAGGCGAACAGCCGATTGGATGGACTCCATCTTAAAAGGACTGGAAGCGGAGGAAGGAGTTTAATTTCGAAGATTAATAATGGTGCGAAAGGAACCATCCGGCTTGGAGACCAGGAACAAAGGGGAATAAAAACCCCTTCCCTCCTGGTCCCCCGGAACTGGAACCAACACCCGTTTCTGCAATAAGTCTTTAACCTCCGATTCCAGTGCCCCCTGCTGGCAAGCATTGGAAAGAGTAGTCATACAAAAGGAGTCCCCCGGACCTGTAAAAAGTTTAAGGCCAGCAGAAATGAGGTCCAGAATCCATCGATTATTGGAAATCTGGGACCATTGTGGGAAAAAAATAAGCCAATCGACCACCGACAGGTGGATCAAAATCAAGTACGCTTAGGCGGGGGCTTGGAGGATGAGGAACCACCGTAATAAGTACCTCTTTGTCTCTTTCTGGGCGGCTCCCACTTGGGGTTGGACTGCTACCTGGAAAACTGAAGTTTCTGGAATGCCCTCCTGTAGTTAGGGACAGAAGGGTTAGGGAGGCCCTTTCTTACTTCCCCAGCTTTAGACAGAATACCATCCAGCACGAAACCAAAGAGGTACTCACCCCCGCACGGGATCTCACAAAACTTAGCCCTTGCATGGGCGTCCCCCTTCCATTCCTTAAGCCACAAGGACCTACAGACGGAATTAGACATCCCAGCCGATCTAGCCGCCAAACGGAGAGAATCAGCTGAGGCATCTGCCAGATATGCAGAGCCACTCCGGATCAGAGGAAGCGAAGCCAAAAGCCTGTCTCTGGGAACCCCAGACCGAATCTGGTCCTCTAACTGATCTAACCAGACTAACTGGGAACGGGCTACACACGTGGAAGCAATAGCTACCCGAAGAGCCCCAATACCCGTTTCCCAGGACTTTTTCAATAGGGTATCAGCCTTCCTATCAGAGGGGTCACGTAACAAGCCCCCGTCCTCCAAGGGCAAAGCATTCCGTTTGGAAGAGAAGGCCACTGCCGCATCCACCTTAGGGACCTTAGACAAGGTCAGCAAATCAGAATCATCAAAAGGGTATTTCCGTTTGGAAGAGGAGGGCAAAAACCCCTTAGAGTCCTGCTTCTCCCACTCAGACCTGACTAAAGACTTGACAGCCTCAATGACATGAAAAACACGTCTCTTCTTCTGAGACAATCTGGTAAACATAACGTCCTGAGCCAACCGTGCCTCTTTAGTGTCTACAATCCCCATGGTTGCCCTACAGACTTAACCAGACCATCCATGTCCTGAATAGCAAAACAAGCACCCCCTTCATCCTCCGATGAGGAGCCAGAAGTGGATGAATGCACCAGACCCTCCTCCTGCGACTCAGCCTCGGACCGACAGGGAGACAGGTGGAGAGGGGCAGGCCCACAGGGCTGCTGTAGTTGGGACAGGGAAGATCGGATCTTGTCCCGTATAAAGGTCTTAATGTCAGCCGTCCGTATAGGGGCTTCCTCGTCAAGGGTTTGAGTGATAGAGGGCCGGCACAACCGCTTGTCATAGTCATCAGACATGGGTTGGTCGCATAATACACAGCACTTATGCCTTTTTTTTGTCAGAGTGCTTTTTAGGCTGGTGAACAGAGAAAAGAGAAGGGAAGGAGACAGAGAGGAAAGGCAATTAGCAGAGTGGAATTCACAATACCAACTCACCCCTATTGCCCTGTAGGTACCGGTTCAGGAGGTGGAGACCCAGCCTTGGGTTTGGAGCCTTTAGAATCAGTTGATCGCTCCTTGGATGCAGCAGCAGACCTGGATGCCTGCTTGCCCCCGCTGCTGGACTTAGGCACCAACTGACTGATGCCCTCCTGGTGCCCCTCCGCGTCCCTGGGGGAAGACATACTGCTCCACGAGGCCCCAGCACCGTACTGGAACTGCGTGACTCCCTTATAGACGCGCCCTCCTCCGGACCGGAAGAGACGCGCACCTCCGGGTCAAAGAGCGCTTCCGCCGGCCGGCGTGCATGCGCACCGGAGACTCTAGAAGCCGGCGGCGATGCAGGGCGGCAATCTCCACGCTCCCACCGCCCTGCACCGTGGAAGAGCACTGGGGACGGCCCCAGGCAGCGCTCGCACGACCCACGATCGTGCAGACAACGACCAGGCAACGAGGGAGACTGCTGTACCAGGGCTCCCCCGATGCTGCAGCCAAGACCTGGATGCCACAGACTTCTCCCAGCCCTCCATGGCAGCCTCAGACCCCGGGTAAGCTACAACCTGTAGGTTCCTCCCAAAAGGACAGGAAACCAACTGAGGAGGCGAGGGCGACCGCCCCTTTTTATCTGTAGGTTTCCTGTCCTTGTGGGCGGATCCCCTCTCTCGGTGAGTGCTGTCATGGCGATAGGAAAACAAGTATTAAGTTTTATCATATAAGGTCAATTATAATTAAGAAATGTTATGCATCTCAGGTGAGGTTTGGAATTTCAAAAATTTTCCAGGGCATCTTATTTTTTCCAGGATGAAAATGATGCACCGGGCAACAATTATCATATTACGCTCAAAACAGTCAATGAAATCAGCTTTAAAATTTTCAATTGTTCATCACATTCTCATGGTTTGGCCGTATCAAAAAATCATTGAATGGAAAGAAAATTTACAACACATGAGATAGTAATTGATGCTGTGGAGTCGTGATTTGTGGAACAGTAACAATTTATTTTTTAAAAGATTCGAGGTACTTTTTGATCGATGCATTAAAAGTGAGGGGTTAAAAAATAATTATGTTAAATAAAATAGTATTACTTTGAAAACATGTTTTTTATTCTAGGATGGGCCAATCAGGTATCAGTACATTGTGCGAGGGACTAAGTTTATTTCCCAACTGGCACAAATTCCACCTTTGACACTATTTACCATAGGCCAGCAGTTGAGTTTACAGGACACGAACAAGGAGGCCCAGTTATTAATACGTTTTATACTAAGCAAAGAACAACTGAAGGCAAGTCTGTGTGATATTATCACTACTACTAATGGGGAACTTCGCTCTTACTACCTACAGATACTTCAGCTTTGGTGTCAGTTCTGTGAGTCACCGACACAGGGAACAGTTGCCTCCAACTTCAATAGATTATGAATTAACTACTTAACATAGTTCATTAATATTAGATTGTCTTCCTGTCACAACTCGCAGGGTACCATCACACCTGGTGACATTGCCGCCGGTTACATAGGCGACGCAGGGGCGTGGCATATCAGCGGCGACAGCGCCGTTGCATCGCCTAATGTAAAGGGGCGATGTCGGCGGTAAATATCACCTCTGAGTGGTCACCTGGTTTCTCAGCAGTGCTCTTAAACCAGGCGAGCACTCTGGGGCGATTTGTGCACATCGCCCCATGTAACATGCCGATCGGCGATGTTACAGGCGATGGGAGCCATAGGCTCCCATGTTACACCATCGCCGCTGGGGTTTGGAGACACCCCAGTGGCGATGCCGCCTGTAACATCGCTGGTGCATCGCCGGAGGTATAGCTGCGTGTAAACACGCGTCGGCGACGCTGGTGGAGCACCAAATACATGCGCGGCCCCGAGCGTCGCCGGTGTTACCTCCGGCGAGGTGTACTCGTGTAACGGTACCGTTAGGGTACTTTTACACACAGACATATATTGCTTACAACTCACTGGTTGTAGTGAAATCATGGACACATTATTCCATTTGTACACAGCAACAAAATGCAACAATGTGTCCCTGATTTCACTGCAACCAGTGAGTTGTAAGCAATATATCTCTGTGTGTAAAGGTACCCTCATAAGCCTGACCAGACCTTGTGTATCTTTCACTGGACCAAGGCTCTTGGGTACAGCAGACCTTTGCATTGTAATTTTCTCAGTGTCTATATCCTTACCATTTAGACCAATTGTCAGCAGTTACCAATCCTTCATGACCTTTGGTCAGTCTGGACCGAATCTGCCTGACAAACCTAAATCGTGTCCATTAGACACACAGATGAAACTACTAGTTTTACATACGCCTGAAACCCTTTTTGGGGTACATAACCAAATAACTTTCAATAGAAGTTTAACCACCAAATCAGTGTCATGGCAAGTGTCACTCAGGGTTGCTAAATAACAGACCCAGTCAAATTGATAAGCCCTAAACGTATGTCCCACCCAGTCCAACTTACTTGGCCTGATGCATATGAAACCAATTAGGGCAGTCTGATCTAAAGGCCCATGCTGACTCCTGGCTAGAGCAGAAATCTTATGTAGTGGCCACGTGAGCAGTAGAACTTGACGATAGCTCAATGGAAGGTGTCTAGGTCTGATGATTCGCAATTTATTTTACATCATGTGAACAGTCGAGTGGTGAAAGAGATTTTACTATGTGAAGGCATGCTGGTGGAGGTAGTATGATGTTCTGGGCAAAGTTTTTCTAGCATTAGCCAAGATGTTACCTTGTCAACTAACTAAATATTGTTGCTGACCATGAAACCCCTTTTCTGATAGCAGTTATACTGAATTGCAGTAGCTTTCTATTCCCTTTATTGTGTCTCTTCTCTCAGTTATTTAATTGTACAACACAAAATCCAGAGGATAAACATTTAGGGGAAAAGGAAAGATTCTGAAATATTCTCCAGATACTAAAGTATTCCATCACCATTATATTGGATTGTTTTCAATCACCTGCTGTAGTGATACCCAGCTTCATTTATATTGTAATAAGGACAGCCTGGCTCATCAGCACATGAATATCTAATGCTCATTAAGAGACCAAATTGTCTGATTAGCATATACTTGTTTTGTGTATGCACATATTAGTAAGCTGGCTATAGAAGATATTGTGATGGGGCAGAAAGGATCCATAATTCACTCCCAGCAATAGGTATTATGTACATATGATCTAACATCAAAGATTTATCAATTGTTGCTTGTTTGCGGTTTCTAGGAAGTAACAGATCATATTCCAAACCTCAAATGTAAAGTCAAAATACAACAATAACATCAGATTGCAGAGTGAAGGAGTAAACCTGGAGTTCTAAGCCATGGCTACTGCACAGGGTAAAAAGCTGTTCTGAACAATTTGGTAATGGTTTATATCTCCAAATGGCGGGATCTGAAAAAAAATTGATCATGGTAGTTGTGCAAGGTATCAGACGTCCACCGATCTGATATTGGTGATCTGATATAAGGATTCTGTTGTCTTTTTCCAGACTGACCACTAGTGGCTGCTATTATTCACTTTGCTAAATTGTGCTGCAATTCTACTCGTTACCACCGGAGGTCGCTATTGGGTTCTGGTAAATCACCCTTTAGTAAAATGGATACTGCTGAACCTGTGAAAGCCATCTTGTTTCCTGTTTAGACCTACAGCAGGCCCGTATTTGGAGTTCCTGCCGCCCTAGGCACTGTCAGCGGTCGGCCCCCCCCCCCCCCCCCCCCCCGTCGCACCCTGTCGTGCCTCGCCCCCCCTCGCCGCGGAAATTCTGTATGTTCATGTAGTATGTTCTCCAAGTGTTTGCATGGGTTTCCAACCACACTACAGAGACATACTGGTAGGATGTTTACCCAATGGGGACAGTGTTGAGTGTTGATGATGTATGTAAAGTGCTGAGGAGTTCATAGTCTAATATAAATGCAAAGGTTTTATTCTTAATTTTATGTCACAATACCGGGATCTGAGGATCTTCTATTTGGAGGTCAGGGGCTCTCTGATGCCATGTTGCTGCTTGTCTCGCTGTCTTCCTCTTTTGACACTGCAGTGCGGTGGACAAGAGAGCAATAACTGGTTAATAACAAGAAGTATGGAGTGTGTACTAACTGAGCCATAAACCCTCCCCATACCATGTCCAGCAGACATTGTAGGATTACTATATGGATTTTAGTATTAAGGCTGCTTTACACGTCGCAATATTGTAACTACAATAAAAAGGAGATTTTTGTGTACTCACCGTAAAATCCTTTTCTCTTAGCCTCTAATTGGGGGACACAGACCGTGGGTGTTATGCTGCTGTCCACTAGGAGGCGACACTAGGCAAATCTGCAAAAGAGTTCAGAAACTCCTCCTCTGTAGCATATACACCCTGGAGCAGGAAGTGATTCTCCAGTTTTGTGCTAAAGCAGTAGGAGAGTCAACAAATAACAGTGACACAGGAAGTACACACAGTCAACCCGTGTAAACAATATAGTTAACAAGGTAATAATCGTGGAACACAGCTTGAAACCGAACAGGCACGTGTGTAAATAGTGAATAATTAGCAGAGTATATTAGTACCACAGGGCCTGTAGCTAAGCAGGCGCATGTGGAAAATAGTGAAGAGTGAACGAAGCATATGATCGTATAACAAGACCTGAAATTAAACAGGCTCATAGTACTACAAGGCCTGAGCTAAACAGGCACAAGTTTAAACAGCCAACAACTAACAGAGAGATAATAGGCAAACACGGTAAACGTGTTAACCATGAAATGTGAGAACTGAAGAAAAGGCCCATAAGAGCCATAGGGTGGGTGCTGTGTCCCCCAATTAGAGGCTAAGAGAAAAGGATTTTACGGTGAGTACACAAAAATCTCCTTTTCTCCTTCGCCTCATTGGGGGACACAGACCGTGGGACGTCCCAAAGCAGTCCCTGGCGGGGAAAGAACAAAGGAACTAGATATACTGAGCAAGGTCAGAGAAGAACCATGCCCCAGGAACTAGTGACACTGAGCATGATCAGTGAAGAAGAATGAGCCAACAGGCGAGTTGCCGCCTGGAGGACACGTGTACCCAGACCTGCGTTCGTTGCGGACTGAGTGCAAGCTCTATAGCGGCTTGGGTATGGGTGTAGGCTGGCCTATTGGCTGCCTATACACCTGTTGCGCCAATGACTGTTACCGAACTGTCCAGGAGGCCTTCCTGGCCGAGTAGAATGTACCATGACCCTCTGGAAGGGATGATTCATCGATGGAATAAGCGTCCTGGAAGGGTAGAGGAGCCTTAGAGGCTGACGTGTTCTTAGTTCTGCCCATGACGTGTTCTTAGTTCTGCCCATTGGAAGAATGAGAAGAGAATCCGACCTCTCAGGAGGGCACTGACATCTAGATGCGTAGGGCCCAGACCAGGTCCCGCACATGTAAGTCCCTCGCGACCGGACGGACTGAAGTCGGGCGTAGCGATGGCAGAGAGACGTCGTCATGTAGGTGGAAAGAGTAAACCTATCCTGAAAGAAAAAAAAAAAGGAAACAGCCATAGGAAAGTCTTGTTCCGATGAAAGGCGCTATGTGAATGAGGATGCTATAGGTAGTATTCCATCATGGCTGAAAACGGGATTCTTGGCGGCCGCGAGTATCAAGGTCAGTTCCCCACGGATCTAGTCTTGTTGTATGGGGACCAGAAATAGCAGACCCTTCGAGGAAAGGTTTCATAGAAGTCTGGTGGCAAGACGTGTTTGTAAGAGGGTGAAAAACCTGGTGTGTGAGAGACCCAAGGATAGCCCTGAGTCGAGGTCTGGGTGGAAGACGGAGAGTCCCTAGGACGAAGTAGGGCCAAGGGGAATAACTGCTAAAGGAGTCCCAGCAAAAAAACCAAAATGAGTACACGTGTGTGATGGGATATCGCTGATAAAGCTGGTGTCCTCCTCTGTGACTACGCTCATTACAATATCCTGGGAAAAAAACCTCTTGGGTTAAATTCTAGGTCTGAACGGCTACGGTATCAACCTCAGATGAGAAGAGTTCTGAGGAAGAACTGGCCGTGAGCGAACAGGTCTGAACTGACCGTTAGAGGTCCTGGTACTGCGCTATAAATTGGACAAGCGTGCGCGCCAAGGGCGAGTGGATCAGTCTGAGACCAGAAAGAAGCCCCGGCGACATTCTCGTTGTGATAATCCCGACTATTAGAGGGGAAGAAATGTAGGAGAGGCGGGTACCGGTCCAGGCTTGGACTAGTGAGTCTGTCCCACTGACTGCGGATCCTGAGACCAGGCCAGGAAGGTCGGGACCGAGGCATTGAGGTGTGACTCCGCCAGCTCCATATCTGTGGGTACCTGGCGTCGGCGTTTCGACGGAGGACGTGTAGGGGAAGCGGCTGGTCACCCTGAGTCCATGCCTTGGCGAATTAGGAAAAAAGATAACGCCACCCAGAAGAATACACCTGGTATGAGAACAGCTGGCAGTACCGTGTTGTAGGATTCCACCTAGTGAAGAATGTGGCGAACTTGTCAACGCTTAGAGACTGCGGGTTTCACACTGGTGGTTGACCTATGCCACGGCTGTGGCATTGTCTGACTGCATTCTGACTTGTCTGAATGCCAGAAGGTGACTGAACGATTACAGTCCTAGAGATACTACTGTAGATTTAGGGGTATGTTCGAGACAGGGCAAGACCACTGCCCTGAGCATTGTGAAGGGGGTACATCGCCCCCCATGCAGTATGCGTGCAACGCCTGAGCATGGATAATTGCAAAGGCCGGCGATTCCGCTGAGGCCATGGAACTGGCTGCTATGCTGACCAGGACTCTTATATCCGCTGTGAAGGATTGAGGAAATCCCTGCCAGAAGCTGCGGAGTCCAAGATGAAGAATCTGTGCTTTGTCTGGGAAACTGACTAGAGCTGTAAATGCGTTGCAACTAACGGCAGCCATGATCATGCGATGCTGTGCGTCCCATATGGCTGAGACTCTATACGTGACGCTGCAGCATGGGGCGTCAAGGGCACGCAGCGGAGCTGGGGCTCCTGGATATATGTGCTGTGTTGCAGCACGCGCCTTGGAGTTTGGGTAGACCTGGAGAAGGTCGATCCCAATGAGTCTGTTTAACGAGCACGGTGCAAATGTCACTGTGTTCGCAGTCTCTGAAAATCATGGATTGATAAAAGAGCCATCCGGAGACGGAAGACTGCTGAAAAGCAGTATATACGTTGCCATTTTCAGGCGGGGGAAAAAAACTATGTAATCTTTTCGCTTCAGTCCCTTCAGCGTCGCCCCACCCCGAGCTGAAGGTTCGGGAGCTCCGACGGCAGGTGGAGGGCGGGCAGAAGGCGGGCTGAGAACGGGCGGGAAGCCAGAGATGTCACGGCTAGGCCGAAGCCGGGCCCTGCTAAAAGACGCGGGGCTCGGGAACCGCAGAGGCCCGTCGCGGAGGTCCGGAGAAAACCGGAAGACAAGAGCAGTGCTGGCAGAAAAAGAACCGGAGGCTGTGATCACGACCGTTCGGTCGCTGGTGTCCTGTGCTGCACACCGCGAGCACTATCCCACTGGAGACTCCTGAATCGAGAAGGGACAGAGTGGTGGAAGAAGGCTCGGGCCATGGTCTTACGGGGGCAAGAAGGGCCCATTCATTGGATCATGCGGTCAGGGGGCCGTAAGGTCCCGTCTCGAGGCAGGCTGTGCAGAGTACTCGCACGTGTCCTCTTAAGCCAAATATCCATATAGGTCTAGTGAGGAGATTGGCAACAGAATTCGTATACCACGTAGTGCTACCTCGAGTTACGTCTTTGTAGTCAGGTGACGAAGGCCGGCCAGGCCTCATGCCTTCGCAGCTTCAACCCGAATCCCCAATGGAGAGTCGAGGAAGAAGCTTGGCATATAACAATATCGGCTACAACCCAGCGCCTCCGAATGTGGGGAGCTGAGGAGGAAGTATGTTATGGGTCTTCAGTTCCAGAGACCCGAGCTAAACCACTCGAGCAGGGCTGATCATGGAGTTCATCCTGTGTTTTGACGGACTTGACCGTCATCCCTGCAAACCGGAACTCTAGCTGTGGGATTGGAAAAAATTGGTAACAGTCCTAGGACCCTTGCAGTTATCAGATAATTGTAGGTTACGTCAACTTCAACTGGACTCTCCGACAATGGAGGACCCAGGAAGAAACCTGTGAGTTCGACTCGCCGTAATTCCACCGCAACCTAGTTCTCTCAACTGTGTAGGGGCCTGGGAAGGGATGAATGAGTATTTTATGTCTGAATATCAACAGGGTTCCCAACGTTGAGGGGAACCGAGGAGGAGGGCATGTCGGTATATCACTTAAACGTAGCTACCCTCCCCGGGTAGGGCTATCAGATCGGGAAGGTGTACCACAGGAACCTGCCTCTGGCACGGTGGTAGGAACAATTATAATTGGTCCGTGTGCTGGACAGAGGGACTCTGGCTGTACCGCTCTGTGAATTAGCAGTATTCCTAGTAACGTGATGTTACTGTGTCACAGAGTACAGGGGTAGCATTACTGTCACACGCTTGGTGTACAGGGAGGGGGGGGGAGTACAAGTTGAGGCAGGCTGTACTATGGTGGCTGCCAGTGGCGTAACATCAGGCCCGGGACCCCGATGCGAATGCTCCAATGGGCCCCCAATTATTGCAAATGTTTAACAGTATGTCTTTTTCTATATGACAAAGCACTTTTTTTGGGGCCCCCTAGGCTGCAGGGCCCGGGTGCGATTGCAACTTCTGCACCTGGTGCAGGTACGCCACTGCTGACTGCCCGTCAGTAACTATCAGAGACTGGCGCACCGCAAAGCCGTGTTAGTTGTTGTTGGGTCCCTGCATACCCCGTACAGGGGATGCTGCGAGACTTGCTGTAATGTGGCACAAGAGTCGGAGCTGATCTGTGTATCCCTATTATCTCCACCTGGGAGGATAGGGACCAAGGGATGCCTCAGCAGAGGCAAGCATGAGCCTGCTGCCATCTGCCCCATTAGTGGGTGCCCCTGCAGGGATTCTGCCCAGAGCAGAGTCCTAGGTGCAACCCCAGTGGTTGTAGTGGCTTATTGAAAACATCTGACCTCCAGCCACAGATGGCCTGGTCAGCCTGAGCCTGCTGCCATCTGCCCCATTAGTGGGTGCCCCTGCAAGGTCTCTGCCCAGAGCAGAGACCTATGCGCAACCCCAGTGGTCGTGTTATCCGACCATCTGACCTCCAGCCACAGATGGCCTGGTCAGCCTGAGTCCCCTGATGCCCCAAGCGCTGTTCGCCGCTGTTATACAGCGGCGACAGCGCCGGGGCTGCAATGGCGGCGGTGCCAGGAAGAAGGGGGCGGAGCCAGCGCGAGAGCGCGCAGAGAGGCCGAATGGCGCCCTTTTCAGCCTGTCCCGCCCCCGTGCTGACGCTGAAAAGGCTCCCGTCCAATGGGGCGAGCCGGTGGGCGGGACGGTGACGTGCGGCTAGGCCGAAGCCGGGGCCTCGCGTAAAACGCGGGCCCGGGAATGGCGGGGGGCTGGCGCGGAGGTCCGGGGCCGGAACTGGGAACCCGGCGCCTGGCACCGGAGGCTGCGACCACGGTGGGGCAGCGCCCCATCGGCGCCCAGGGCCCGCTATGAGCCGCCGCTGCTGTGCTCCCTTCCAGGGTAGCGGGCACAGCATGAATAGTAAGGAGGAGGGGGGACCCGAGGTGGGAGAGCCTGCTCTCAGAGACCCTCACAGTAGGGCTTGTAGTTCTGCAGCTTACAGACGCTGCAGCTGGTCGGCTCAGGGGGGAAAAGGAAAGAAAACATGCAGGGTCCCAGGGGAGCCCTGATTACCTGAGTAGGCTCCTCAACCCAGACCCTGGCAGGGAATGGGGAGGGCATCTTGGGCTTGCTCGACCCATAACCCAGAAGGGAGATGGGGAAGTCTGTGCCTGGCCTGGCGTCCTGATGTGCCCCGCAGGATCAGCTCTTTTCTGCTGTGAATTCTCTGCAAACCTGCAGAAGTCACCCTGAGGTTCCCAGTGGGGACAGGGGAAAATGTGGAAGCGCCGGCCATGGGAGAAAGACAAGGAGATCGGAACGCAATGGAACCGTCGCCTTGCTCCCTATCCATCGTAGCAGGAGGGGATACGTGGAGGTAACACCCCGTGTTCCCGCCTGTTGCTGGTTGTGGGAGATCGGTATGCGGAGATACCGTCGCCCTCTCATATCCTTGGTAAAAAAGAATAAAAAATCTAAGTAAAAAATATCTAACTATGTAATTTGGAGTGGTCCTATGGACCATGTCTACCTCCTATCGACACTAAGCAAAAACTGGAGAATCACTTCCTGCTCCAGGGTGTATATGCTACAGAGGAGGAGTTTCTGAACTCTTTTGCAGATTTGCCTAGTGTCGCCTCCTAGTGGACAGCAGCATAACACCCACGGTCTGTGTCCCCCAATGAGGCGAAGGAGAAAAGTCACGTGGCACGGGCGTTGCAGTTGTTATCGGATTTGCGTTGTGTCGTGTAAATGGGCAATGCGACTAGAAAACAACGCAACTGCGATATCGTTTTTGAATTGTGCATGCTCTGCAACCGTACAATATTGTATATGCGATCTGCCATGATCGTGCTGTGTGACAGCGCAAGTACGATTTGGGGCGCAACTTCCCCTCTTCACTCCAATGTTAAATACTTGTTCCCTGGGTCGCTCGTACGCTGCGCTAAGGAGGGGCGTACACATCGTAGTTGCGTTGCCTGCCGATATCTCCCTGTGTGACATCTACTATGCGATCTGGGACAAGAGTCAAAAAATTGCGCGCTACCGTGAAATAGTATGCAATATCCGACGTGTAAAGCGGCCTTTAGGGTACGGACACACTGGTGTGAAACTCAGACGAAGGCAATGTATGATTTTTATTGCATTACAGTTGGACCAATGTTATTCAATGTCTGAGAGCACATTGGCGAGTGTCGGACGCTTTTTTCTCAGCCAGATCCTGGATGGAAGTGGCAACATGCTGCGACAGTATGAGATTCACGCGCGAGACTCACCAATGCAAGTCTATGGGTCTGACAAAATCACGGACCGCACACGGACCATCCGAGAGGCATCTGTTGTTTCACTGATACATTATCATTCTGTAGCTGAGAACACTGTAAAATGTTTCTGTAAATGATTCTACAGTAATAGCTGCTGAGGAAAGAACAGATTGCACACGGACACCAAAATTTTGCAACTTTTCAAAGCAATATATGCCAGAATTGTGTTAAAACTCCTTTGATGAATATTAGATTATATTCAGCTATGCAGTCTACAAATTCTGTGGGCAAAAAAAAATACAGAAGAATGCAAAACAATATATTATACAATACAAGAAATACAGGAACGCCGGCCAGGGATTGTAGGGAGAGAGCTGACCCAGTCCCTCACACTGTGTGCAAATACAGCCCTGTGTATACACAGGACAATCCACCAACAATAAGGCCGCCAGTACAGCCCCCTGCAGCCGCCACTCAGCTTTCCTAGAGTCCTGAAAGGTATTAAAGCCTAGTATGGAGGTATCCGGAGTCACTTTTCATTCAGGAGCCTGGGAAAGATGGGTGAGGACACGGGAAAATGGGTGGATGGATAAAATGTGTTGATTACAAGGGAGAGAAAAAAGACAGAAAAAAATAGAAAGAAAACACTAACTTTACAGAACTGATTGATATGATATAGATGAATGGTTGAATGAATCAATGAGACACAATGTGCAGATTGGAGAAAGGAAAAAAGGAGAAAAAAAGAAAGAACAAGAGGGCAAGAGAAAAAAAGAGGAGAGCGAGAGAAAGCAAGAGGGAAAGCGACAGAAAGAGGGGAGAAAGAGGGAAAGAGAGCTAAAAGGAGAAAGAGAGAGAGGGAGAAAGAGGAGAGAGAGAAAGAGACTGTAAGAGGGAGAGAAAGAGAGAAAAACAGGTAGAGAAAGAGGGAGAGCGAAAGTGAGAATGAGAGAGAGAGAGAAAAAAGAAAGTGAAAAAGAGAGGAAGAAACAGAGAAAGAGAGAGAAAAAGAGTGACAGATAAACCCCCCTATATACAGTGCAGCACTGTATACACACAGCCTCCCCGGCTCCTCTGTGACTGTGAGGGGATCATCATCACATGTATCCCACCTGCCCCCCGCCATCAATGATCATCATCATCATCAGATTCATGATGCATGATGATTGATGCCCCCATGCCACAGGTGTATCTAGGTTTTCTGGGACCCAGGGCAAGAGTTCAGTTTGACGCCCCCTGCGGTCTCAGTAGACAGCATGTGACCAATCATCCATACGCGATTTTTACACATACAGGAACAGTGACTGCTGGAGCCAGTAAGAGCTGTTTCTGACAGTGAGCATACTACACGTTGTTAGGAGCAGACTAAGGTGCGTTTGCGTTCCCTTGCGCTTTTTTAAAAAGTACCCTGCAAACGCAACATGTTGCATTTTTGTGCGTCTGAGGATGCTTGGTATATACAGCAGGTATATAAGCAGAGTGTCTGGTCGTGCGGATCTCTCTCTCCTCACCTCTCTTCTCGCTGCTCTCCGGTCTCCTCAACATCTGCTCTGCCGCTCTGCACATCTCAGTACAGCGGCACTCAGTGATGACATCATCATGCTCTGCCGTGCTGAGCTGTACAGGGCAGACAACAGCAGCTGGGACTCTGGAGGAGAATGCTGCTGGCAAAGGCAGCCGGGACTATAGGAACGGAAGCGGCATCCACGAGGGGCTACCAGTGGGACACACACCTCATATGCACGAGGCTCCGCTCCATACACCTCGTACACTGTACACGCGGCTCCACTTCATGCTCCTCGTACACGCGGTTCAACACCTCGCACACACGCGGCTCAGCTCCGCACACCTCGCACACACGCGGCTCAGCTCCGCACACCTCGCACACACGCGGCTCAGCTCCGCACACCTCGCACACACGCGGCTCAGCTCCGCACACCTCGCACACACGCGGCTCAGCTCCGCACACCTCGCACACACGCGGCTCAGCTCCGCACACCTCGCACACACGCGGCTCCGCTCCGCACACCTCGCACACACGCAGCTCCGCACACCTCGTACACACGCGGCTCCCCTCCGCACACACGCGGCTCCGCTCCGCACACACGCGGCTCCGGTCCGCACACCTCGTACACACGCGGCTCCGCTCCGCACGCCTCGTACACACGCGGCTCCGCTCCGCACGCCTCGTACACACGCGGCTCCGCTCCGCACACCTCGTACACACGCGGCTCCGCACACCTCGTACACACGCGGCTCCGCTCCGCACACCTCGTACACACGCGGCTCCGCTCCGTACACCTCGTACACACGCGGCTCCGCTCCGTACACCTCGTACACACTCGGCTCCGCTCCGTACACCTAGTACACATGCGGCTCCGCTCCGTACACCTTGTACACACGCGGCTCTGCTCCGTACACCTCGCACACACGCGGCTCCGCTCCGCACACCTCGTACACACGCGGCTCCGCACACCTCGTACACACGCGGCTCCGCTCCGCACACCTCGTACACACCGCGGCTCCGCTCCGTACACCTCGTACACACGCGGCTCCGCTCCGTACACCTCGTACACACTCGGCTCCGCTCCGTACACCTAGTACACATGCGGCTCTGCTCCGTACACCTTGTACACACGCGGCTCTGCTCCGCACACCTCGTACACACTCGGCTCCGCTCCGTACACCTAGTACACATGCGGCTCTGCTCCGTACACCTCATACACACTCGGCTCCGCTCCGTACACCTCGTACACATGCGGCTCCGCTCCGCACACCTCGTACACACTCGGCTCCGCTCCGTACACCTCGTACACACTCGGCTCCGTACACCTCGTACACACTCGGCTCCGCTCCGCACACCTCGTACACACGCGGCTCCGCTCCGTACACCTCGTACACACTCGGCTCCGCTCCGTACACCACGTACACACGCGGCTCCGCTCCGTACACCTCGTACACACTCGGCTCTGCTCCGTACACCACGTACACACGCGGCTCCGCTCCGTACACCTAGTACACATGCGGCTCTGCTCCGTACACCTCACACACACGCAGCTGCGCTCCGTACACCTCATACACACATGGCTGCTATATCCACACTGTAAATCCCTCCTGATCCGATCTCACACATTAATTTCACCTCATCCAGCACCATGACAACCAGAACGGCAGAGTCCTGCATAGGAGCTGATCATGTGACCCCTGACTCCGCCCCTCCATGTGACATCATCACAGGTCCTGTAAGCACAGAGCAGCCATAGACATACTGTTCTGCTCCACAGGTGGAAATGAATGTGGTGGGGCGTAACATGCGGCTGGCAGACACACCCGGCCTCGGGCACTGTAGCATAAGGCTGGCGGCGCCCTCCCTGCCTGGTGCAGCCGGGACAAATGACCATCCAGTCCCCTCATTGATACAGCCCTGGTGCATGGAGCCCATGCATCAGCAGTGCACACATACCGGCGATGGCATCCGGACTTCGATGCTGACTCAGAGCTCAGCCACTGCCTGCCAGCGATATGCTGCCGCCTCCGCGGAAGTGGAACCTCCTTGTCTCTTTTGCCGGGTCTGCTGCGACTGCCTGCAGGCCGAGGTGGGTGGGCGGGCCTAATGACGGGGCGGGGCTTGCGACTGCCTGCAGGCTGAGGTGCCGTGGGTGGGCGGGCCTAATGATGACGGGGGCGGGGCTTGCGACCCGGCTGGCCGGGAGCACAGAAAAAAAAATTGAAAAAATAAAAAAAAGACACTTAGATGCCGCCCTCTCCCCGAATGGCCCCGCCCTAGGCACGTGCCTACAAGTGCCTAAGGGTAAATACGGCCCTGACCTACAGTTGTGGCCAAAAGTATTGACACCACTGCAATTCTGTCAGATACTACTCAGTTTCTTCCTGAAAATGATTGCAATCACAAATTCTTTGGTATTATTATCTTCATCTTCATTTAATTTGTCTTCAATGAAAAAACACAAAAAGAATTGTCCTAAAGCCAAATTGGATATAATTCCACACCAAACATAAAAAAGGGGGTGGACAAAAGTATTGGCACTGTTAGAAAAATCATGTGATGCTTCTCTAATTTGTGTTATTAACAGCACCTGTAACTTACCTGTGGCACCTAACAGGTGTTGGCAATAACTAAATCACACTTGCAGCCAGTTGACATGGATTAAAGTTGACTCAACCTCTGTCCTGTGTCCTTGTGTGTACCACATTGAGCATGGAGAAAACAAGAAGACCAAAGAACTGTCTGAGGACTTGAGAAACCAAATTGTGAGGAAGCATGAGCAATATCAAGGCTACAAGTCCATCTCCAAAGACCTGAATGTTCCTGTGTCTATCGTGCGCAGTGTCATCAAGAAGTTTAAAGCCCATGGCACTATGGCTAACCTCCCTAGATGTGGACGGAAAAGAAAAATTGACGAGAGATTTCAACGCATGATTGTGCGGATGGTGGATAAAGAACCTCGACTAACATCCAAACAAGTTCAAGCTGCCCTGCAGTCCGAAGGTACAACAATGTCAACCTGTACTATCCGCCGACATCTGAATGAAAAGGGATTGTATGGTAGGATACCTAGGAAGACCCCACTTCTTACCCCAAGACATAAAAAAGCCAGCCTGGAGTTTGCTAAGACTTACCTGAGAAAGCCTAAAACGTTTTGGAAGAATGTTCTCTGGTCAGATGAGACAAAAGTAGAGCTTTTTGGGCAAAAGCATCAACAGAGTTTACAGGAGAAAAAAAGAGGCATTCAAAGAAGAGAACACGGTTCCTACAGTCAAACATGGCGGAGGTTCCCTGATGTTTTGGGGTTGCTTTGCTGCCTCTGGCACTGGACTGCTTGACCGTGTGCATGGCATTATGAAGTCTGAAAACTACCAACAAATTTTGCAGCATAATGTAGGGCCCATTGTGAGAAAGCTGGGTCTCCCTCAGAGGTCATGGGTCTTCCAGCAGGACAATGACCCAAAACACACTTCAAAAATCACTAGAAAATGGTTAGAGAAAAAGCACTGGAGACTTCTAAGGTGGCCAGCAATGAGTCCAGACCTGAATCCTATAGAACACCTGTGGAGAGATCTAAAAATGGCAGTTTGGAGAAGGCACCCTTCAAATATCAGGGACCTGGAGCAGTTTGCCAAAGAAGAATGGTCTAAAATTTCAGCAGAGCATTGTAAGAAACTCATTGATGGTTACCAGAAGCGGTTGATCGCAATTATTTTTTTTTTTAGTAGTTTTGTGTGAAATTATCAATGTTTTGCTTTTTGCTTTATTCTCTTTTGTGTTTTTTCATTAAAGACAAATTAAATGAAGATAATAATACCAAAGAATTTGTGATTGCAATCATTTTCAGGAAGAAACTGAGTATTATCTGACAGAATTGCAGGGGAGTTAATACTTTTGGCCACAACTGTACTTATCCACATGTGAACTCTATTCAGTGCTTGAGTATTGAGTCTAGTTTAGTCAAGCTTCAGTCTCCGGCTCAAATTAGTCTTTTCCCAGTTTGCTCTCATCTAATCCACATTGTTTCTACGGATGTCCACTCCTGCATCCTTCTACTACTGTCTGCTGTTCCCTGCTTGTGCTCTTCAACCATCAGATTCATGCAAGTATTCCACCAGTATTGTAATACCTGACCTAAGGATAGGTCATCAATATTGTGTGGATAATCCCTTTAATTTGCTATCTGTTTGAGATCCCTGCATAGCTAAACCCAAAGTCCAATATAGCCATATGGTCTGTATTTGTGAGATATTACTGACAGCTAAGTTCACCTGATAAAAAATATCTTTTGCTGGTTGTATGTTTGAGTCTTCCACTTAAAATGCAATTGTTGGTATGGATATGTTAATACTTAGGGTATGTGCCAACACTGAGTATTTGGTGCAGAAATATTCCGCAGCAAAAATGTTGCAAAACGTGCTACAAAATGCATGCTTTTTTTGGTGTGTTTTAGGTGTAGACGGTGATCATGCATTTTTGTTAGTATAGTCAATGACTGGGAGGGCTACAAAACACAGCGAACAATTGACATGCTCATTCTTTTGCCTTGACCACAATCTGCAAGACATAAATAAACTTCAAGGCACAAGACTTCAGAATTTTCACAGACTTTGGTGGGGTAAGGACAGGCATGCATGTTTGTGACAAAAGGGGACACAAAAACGCTGCAAAAACGCATACAAAACGCAGTGTCGGCACACAACCTTAAAATGCAATTGATGGTGTTGGTGGACGCTTTTCCACTGACTGATATTTTCCTTATATACTTTTATATTATATATTTTTACTAATGCTCTAGGTGAGAAACAATAAGTTTTTCCCTTAACCTAGTATTCTATAGATATATCTGTCTGCTGAAAAGAAGATACTGTTGTGTTGAGATGGATGAGAACTAAGAAGATAAGCTGTCCTTGGATGCCTGTGTCAAGGAGTATCAGGAGAAACCTGAGATGTCCTATATGCCAGGAGCCCAGAGACGGCACCGTGTCAAGAAGAAGGATGGACTCAACAGAGAAGACAAAGGACTAATTATTACTAACAGAGATAGATATATTAGCCTAACCCCACCTAACCCCCATCTAATCCCACCTTGTCCTGGCCAATTCACGCCTAGTCTCTAGAGTATAAAATGCTGTGTACCCGGAAATAAAGTTAGTTGCTGTGACCATTGCCATTGCTTAATAAAGCAACGAACATATTATAAGTTTGAACCAGATTCTCCGTCTGATTTACTCTTATCCGGTACCATATGTTCATAGTCTAATTTGGAGTGACTGGTGAAGTAGTGTATTGTCGCAACGACCCCGACAATGGTATGGGTGTGTGTATATGTTAATACGTTATTTGCTGCAGACATTTCATTTTTTCTCTACTCATTACAATAGAAATCCTGAGAATAGGTTTTATGTTTCAAACAAGCTTAAAGATTTGACACACTACAGATTTTAAACTTCCTCAAATCAGCAAGGAAAAAAGTAACGTATGCATAAGGCGTCTGTAAGCTCATGGACAATGGTCGCACTAAGAAATCCTTCAGTTTTTGTGTGGAAGAAAATGTGACAAAAACTTAGCAAATACTTAACATGTGCCCAGACACCAATACAAATGTGTCAACCCTCATAATAACACTCATCACCAGCATAGTACTACACTTCTATGCTACATACCATAATCTGCCCTACCAGCAAGATTCCCAGTGAATCATAGCTACTAGCAGGTTTAGGAAAGAGATCATATAAATAGTAATTTTTATCTTAATCGGCCATTGTTACATTTATCTAATAGATATGAAGTGAGGATACTTAACCTCCTTATTTTTGGGTAAATGCTGTCAATGTTAGGATGCAGTGAGTGGTGATACCTTGAGAAGAGAATCCTGTGGGTGAGAAGGGTAAATATATGCGATTGGTCAAGGTGTACATAGAAATCATGGAGCTCCATAGCGGTAGTCCTAATTGGTCCCACCAGTGGCGTAACTACCGGCATAGCAGACGTAGCGGTCGCTTTGGGGCCCGGCGCTTGTGGGGGGTCCGGACCCAGCGCCGCTACGCTGCTATACCGGCAGCTGCGATACCTGTTGTTGTGTGGCCGTGGGGGTGGGGGCCCGGCGAGGGGCGCCCGCGCCCGACGGGGCCCCCCCGGCGAGGTGGATGCCGCTCCCATTCAAAGCGGCCGCAGGCGCCGCACTCAGAGATCAAAGGCCGGGCTGCCGCCGCCAGACTGTAGTAGCCTGCTGCCTGCCTGTGACCCTGTGTGTTCTCTGCGCACTGCGCAGTCTGCGGAGTTGGTCACCTTCCCCCTGGCCGGCCTGTGACCCCCGTGAGTCCTAAGTCCGACTCCTTACTAACCAAGTCCCTCACAGCAGACAAGCAGGAAGAGGAAGGAGCTGCTGCACTGCCCGGAGCGAGGGTGAGAGAGAGGCGCCGCTATTAACAACACTATTTATTGACAGTGAGCAGCGGCAGCATGGGGAGGCATTACTGTGAGGGGGCCTGTATACCCTGTGTGTGCTGCTGGGAGCTGTATACACCCTGTGTGTGCTGCTGGGAGCTGTATACCTCCCTGTGTGTGCTGCTGGGAGCTGTATACACCCTGTGTGTGCAGCTGGAAGCTGTATACCTCCCTGTGTGTGCTGCTGGGAGCTGTATACACCCTGTGTGTGCTGCTGGGAGCTGTATACACCCTGTGTGTGCTGCTGGGAGCTGTATACCTCCCTGTGTGTGCTGCTGGGAGCTGTATACCTCCCTGTGTGTGCTGCTGGGAGCTGTATACCTCCCTGTGTGTGCTGCTGGGAGCTGTATACCTCCCTGTGTGTGCTGCTGGGAGCTGTATACACCCTGTGTGTGCTGCTGGGAGCTGTATACACCCTGTGTGTGCTGCTGGGAGCTGTATACCTCCCTGTGTGTGCTGCTGGGAGCTGTATACACCCTGTGTGTGCTGCCGGGAGCTGTATACCCTGTGCCGGGAGCTGTATACACCCTGTGTGTGCCGGGAGCTGTATACCCTGTGCCGGGAGCTGTATAAACCTGTGCCGGAGCTGTATAAACCCTGTGCCTGGAGCTGTATATCCTGTGCCGGGTGCTGTATACCCTATGCTGGGACTCTGGGAGCTGTATACCCTGTGCTGGGAGCCTGTGCGCCGGAGGAGGAAGCATGAAGACCCGGAGGAGCACAGTGTCAGAGCGGCGACAGCGGCAGGGATAAGTAAGTATAATGATGTATTCCTTTACAGGTGTGCAGCAGCAGCAAGGGGGGGGCCCTGTATACCAGCACTGGGGCCTGTATATACCACCACTGGGGCCTGTGTATACCACCACTGGGGCGGCTGCTGTAATACTGCTGAGGCCTGTATATACCACTGGGGAGGCTGCTGTATACCACTGGGGCTGCTGTATATACCACTGGGGCCTGTATATACCACTGGGGCTGCTGTATATACTGCTGGGGCCTGTATATACCACTGGGGAGGCTGCTGTAATACTGCTGGGGCCTGTATATACCACTTGGGAGGCTGCTGTATACCACTGGGGCTGCTGTATATACTGCTGGGGCCTGTATATACCACTGTGGAGGCTGCTGTATATACTGCTGGGGCCTGTAAGAGGGTGTGTCTTGAAGGGGGCATGTCATTGGGGGTGTGTGTCTTGGAGGGGGCGTGTCATTGAGGCGTGTCTTGGAGGGGGCCCCGTTCAAAAGTTTGCTATGGGGCCCTGCCAGTTCTAGTTACGCCCCTAGGTCCCACCGACAAAAAATAAAAATATCTGGAAGGATCATAGAGCATATATCAGTTTTTTTAGCCATTACAAACCAATTTTGTTCCTATGAAAGTTTCTTAGTGTTCCCACTAAGGTACAGCCTTTCATAGCCTACAGAAAGTATGCCAACAAAACCCTTATTTTTCAAGCCTTCTATAATATATCCTGGCATGCTGGATATTAGATTTTAGGCCAAATCTTGACTGATGAAAACCTATTTTTGCCTAATTAGTGCTCGGAAATTCACAATTTCTGTTTTGATGCCGCTTAATTTTTGACCTTTAAACACAGGTTCTTAATTAGTTTCCTGGCCATGAAACCAAAATTTTAATGTTTTGCTCACCAAGTCACTTAGTAATCATTTTGTCTTGTGACGTGGTTCTCAATCAAGCTGTAAAAAGCATTGTTTAGTAACAAATTGCTCCTGGATCATTAGAAGTTACTCTTTGAGGATGTTTGAACACCATTCTTTAATCATGGCAGTATTCTTATGCAAAATTTTTAGTGAGCCCAATCCTTTGGATGAAATGCAACCCCATATGATGAATGGTTTCTAGATGATTTACAGTTAGCATGACAAAGAATTCATGATGGAGTACAGCTTTTTTATTTTGGACAATCATTCTTCCAGATGCCCCAAATAGTCTAAGTGGGGCTTTATCAGACTAAATAACTTTACCATTTCCTGACAAATGTAAGTCTGTTCTTCATTGCTTTTCTTGGATAGAAGTGGTTTCTTTACTGCCCTTCTTAATACCAGGCAGCCTCCATAAGTCTAGGCCTTACTGCATATCCAGTTGTATGGACACCTGCCTGCTGCCACTCCTGAGCAATCTCTTCATTAGTGTTTAACCGACCTAGTAGCTGAATCCTTTTTAGTTGATGGTTTTTAGTTGACTTTGTTGGATTTGGGCACCCTAAAGATTTTTTTTTTTTTTTTTACAGCAACTGAACCTCTCTCTGACATTCCTGATTATCTGAAAAATGGTTCATTAGTGTCAATCTTACAAGCAGCAATGTCCTTGCCTGTAAAGCCCTTTTTGATGACGACCGCATGTGTTTCCTTGGAGTGAACTATGGTTAACAGAAGATGATAATTTCAAGACCAAGCCCCCATTAAAGTAACCAATATGGTTTTAGAACCCCTTGGCATCACTGACCTAGCCCTCTCCTGGATCTCCTCGTACCTAACAGACCGGATCTTCAGCGTAACCCACTCTCACACCTCCTCCTCACCCTACCCCCTATTTGTTGGAGTTCCCCAAGTCTCAGTCCTGGGACCCTTACTCTTCTCCATCTACACCCTTGGCCTAGGCCAAATCATCGAGTCCCACGGCCTCCAATACCACCACTACACTGACAACACCCAGCTCTACCTCTCCGGCCCTGACATCACCTCCCAACTATCCAAAATCCCACACTGCCTGTCCGCCATCTCATCCTTCTTCTTCGCTCATTTCCTCAAACTCAACATTGATAAAACAGAGTTCATCGTCTTCCCCCCCAAATCACTCTTCACCCCTACCCGACCTAACCATCACTGTCAACGACTGCACACTCTCATCCGTCCGCCACGTCAAGTGCCTCGGTGTAATCCTCAACTCTGCCCTCTCCTTCAAGCCACAAATCCAGGACCTCGCCACCTCCTGCCACCACCAGCTTTAAAAACATCTCACGGATCCGCTCCTTCCTTGACCATGATACTGCCAAAACGCTTGTCTACGCCTTATCTCCCACCTCGACTACTGCAACCTCGTGTTCACCTGCCTCCCCTCTTCCTCCCTTGCACCCCTCCAAACCATCCTCAATTTCGCTGCCCGACTCATCCACCTGTCATCCCATTACTCCCCCGTCTCCCCCCTCTGCCAAGCCCTCCACTGGCTCCCTACTTCCCAGAGATCTCAGTTCAAAACCCTAACCCTGACATACAAGGCCATCCACAACCTGTCCCCTCCATACATCTCCGACGTGGGCTCCCGATACCACCCCTCATGCAATCTGCGCTCCTCTCAAGAACTCCATCTCAGGATGGAGCCGGGGGAGCAGGATGGATGTGGCGGGGCAGGATGGATGTGGCGGGGCAGGATGGAGGCGGGGGGGGCAGGATGGATGCGGGGGGGCAGAATGGATGCAGGGGGGCAGGATGGAGCATTCGGCACGGGATGGAGCGCGCCGGGCAGGACGGAGCGAGCCGGGCAGGACAGAGCGAGCCGGGCAGGACAGAGCGAGCCGGGCAGGACAGAGCCGGGAAGGGGGGCAGGACAGAGCCGGGAAGGGGGGCAGGACAGAGCCGGGACGGGGGGCAGGACAGAGCCGGGACGGGGGGCAGGACAGAGCCGGGACGGGGGGCAGGATGGAACCAGGAAGGGGGGCAGGATGGAGCTGAGGGCAGGATGGAGCTGGGGGGGGCACGATGGAGCCAGGAAGGGGGGGCAGGATTGAGCCGGGAAGGGGGGCAGAATGGAGCCGGGAAGGGGGGCAGGATGGAGCCGGGAAGGGGGGCAGGATGGAGCCGGGAAGGGGGGCAATATGGAGCCGGAAGGGGGGGCAGGAAGGAGCCGGGAAGGGGGGCAGGATGGAGCCAGGGGGGGGCAGGATGGCTGCGGGGGGCAGGATCCCCCTCGCCCCCCTCCGTTTTCACCCGCAGCGTCGCACTGTGTACAGCGACATGTGATAGGGCGGGCTGTGTAACATCACATCAGCCTGCCCGGTCACATGACTGCTGTACACTGAGAAGATGGGTCAGAACAGCGTGAGGTGTGGAGGGAGGCAGGAAGGCGAGGAGCGAGGCAGGGAGGTGAGGAGGGAGGTAGGGAGTCGAGGAAGTGAGGAGGGAGGCAGTGAGTACCGGTGCCGCGGCTAAGCTCCAGTCAGCGGCTCGACAGCTGGGAGATGACCGGCTGACGCCAGTCATCTCCCGGCTGGCTCACGCGCGCTGCGGCCACAGTCAGCCGGACCAGTGCATCCCAGCGACAGCAGCGCTAAAGCGTCGCTGTCGCCGGGCTGCAAATTGGCGTGAAATTGAACTTTGAATTCACACGCCTATTTGCATAGTCTGCGCTCATTGGTGGGCGCTGGAGGCGGCCACCAATGAGCGGCCTCTGTCCGGCGCTCGATTTCTGTGACCGACAGATGCCTTAGACAATTATATATAGTAGATGAGGGCTTGTTTTTTGCAGGATGAGTTGTACTTTCAGATAAAATTATTTATTTTACTATATAGTGTACAGGAAAATGGGACAAAAATTCCAAGTGCGGTGAAATTACAAAAAAAAGTGCAATTACACATTTTTTGGGTTTTTTTTTATTCGCCAACATAACTGTATGGTAAAACTGACATGACGGTGTGATTCCTTGGTCAGTACAAGTTCATAGTGTGAGACAGTGACCGGGGTGCTCTATGATGGCCGGTATGTGTCTCCCAGACTGTGCTCCATATCCCTATAGGAGCCCTCCACTCCGGGTCTTGGAGGATTCCCCAGGTATAGGCACGGGGTTAAAGCTGAGCAGGATTGGAGGGTGTGGCTCTCTGAGAGGACGTTCATGACTCGAATGAGCGGAAGGAGAGGGGAGAGGTTGTGTGCTGACATTACACAGCCTAGCCGTGAGGGCTTGGTCTTGCTTTGGACCTGGCCAAGAGAGATACTGTGAGAAGGTACAGAGGGTCTTTATCGGCTGGTGGGATTGTATGAAGTTGCACCCGGCTGCGACCCGGAACTTGGAGGTCAGTACATGTCAACTGTGCCAAATAAACTGTGTGCTGTGTAATCCAGTGCCTGGGTCACTGCCTCCTGACTTGCTAATCAACGTCGCTACCTCACATATGGGGGAAAATGCGGGCATTGTAGCCCAGTGAGGCGTAGCAATCCGGTCGCCAGTAGCAACGACCCGGTGAAACCCAACCAGTTTGCACATCTCCGTGGTCCAACCAGCTAAGCTCCGGTATACACCTGCTGCTACCATGGAGGACATTCTATAAAGCAGCTGGCTCAGTCTAATGCCCAGCAACAGCAGGCTAATGTACAACAGCAACAGACCAATGCTCACCTGCTACAGTCCTTGGATCATCAGTAGCGACAGTTGGAGCTCCTGACTGAGGCTCTCCGTGCAATGGCGGCAGGCTCAACTCCCGGACAAGACGATAACTGCAGCGTCCGAAAAGCGGCAAGGCGAGCCGTGCAAAAGATGACCCCGGGAGATGATGTGGAAGCCTTCCTGGCAGTCTTTGAAAGGGTTGCAGAGCGGGAAAAGCTTCTGCCAGAGCAGTTGCGGGAGGTGTTGGTGAGCCCCCAAAAAGCCTGCTGGTGGGATTGTATGAAGTTGCACTGAGCTGCGACCCAGAACTTGGAGGTCTGTACATATGTGAACTGTGCCAAATAAACTGTGTGCTGTGTAATCCAGTGCCTGGGTCACTGCCTCCTGACTTGCCAATCAAAGTCTCTACCTCACAATAGATACCAAACATGTATACTTTTACTGTTATCTAAGTGGTGAAAAAAATTCAGAAATTTGAGAAAAAAAACAAAACACTTTTTGCACCAGGTTCTGCGACCCGCAGTGTTCTCATTTTTCGGGATCTGGGGCTGTGTGATGGCTTATTTTTTGCAGCTTGAGCTGCCGTTTCTAATCATACCATTTTTGGGTGGATGCGCTGTTTTGATCGCCCGTTTTTGCATTTTATAGCAACGTTGCGGTGACCAAACGAAATTTTGCCATTTGGACCTTACTTCCGTTACGCAGTTTATGGCTCTCCTTAATTGATTTTATATCTTGATAGATCGTGAATTTCTGAACGCAGCGATACCAAATGTGTATTTTTTTATATATATTGTTATTTTGAATGAGGGAAAAGGGGGGTGATGTGAACTTGTGTTTTTTTTTCCATATTTAAAAAAAATTTATTTTTTTAATTCATTCTTGTTTTTACACAGCCCCATAGGGCGCCACACTGCTGCAGGGTCCGATCTCTTGTGCAATGTCCCAATGGGCTGCAGCACATCAGGACATGGCACTTCCTTTCACTTTCAGTGGTTGGCAGCGCCTGTCAACCACTGACAGGAAGCGGTCCCTGATAGCTTCTGGGTTCACACCAGGACCCAGGGCTATCACGTGAGCACCGGACATCCCGCGATCTTATCGCGAGATCTCCAATGCAGGCGGGGACCGGCGCGATCCCCGCCGTGGTGGTTTTGGATCCCACCATCAGTGAATGACCATGTTCCTGTATGGTCACACACATCCATTACACAGTACATAGCAGGGGCACCTACATAAGATTATTTCAACACAGGTTTTTTTTTTTTTTTTTTTTTTAATAAAAACATCCAATTGTGGAACTTATTGTTTTCACACCCTCTGGAAGAAATGTCTGCAATTGATCACTTCCTATAGCAATCTATAAGCTTTTTACTCCTTTCAACTGGAATTTCGTACCACTCTTTTGCAAACTGCTCTAGGTTTTTTTATGCTTGAAGGCGCCTTCTTTCATCAGCAATTTTAAGATCTCTCCACACTTGTTCAGTGGGATTTAGATCTCGACTCATTGCTGCCACTTCAGAACTCTCCAGTGCTTTGTTTCCATCCATTTCTGGGTGATTCTTGAAGTATGTTTGGGGGTCATTGTCCTGCTGGTAGAACATGACCTAAGACACAAACCCAACTTTCTGACACTGAGCACTATATTGTGACCCTAAATCCTATGGTAATCTTCAGATTTTATGATGCCTTGTACACAGCCAAGGCACAGTGCTAGAGGCAGCAAAACAACAATAAAACATCATTGAACCTCCACTATATTTGATTGTAGGTACTGTGTTCTTATCTTTGTAGTCCTCATTCCATTTTCAGTAAGCAGAATGATGTGCTTTACCAAAAAGCTCTATCTTGGTCTCATCTGTCAACAAGATACTTCCTCAGAAGGCTTACAGACATTTTGGCAAACTGCCGTCTAGTTGTTTTATGTCTCTGCGTTAGCAGAGGGGTTCTTCAGGGTCTTCTATCTCAGCGTTTTATTTCATTCAAATGTCAACGAATAGTTTTCTCTGAAACGGACACACCCTGAGCCTTCAGCAGAGCTTGAATTTCTTAGAAACTTGATTGGGGCTGCTTAACCACCATTTAGACTATCCTGCATTGCAACTGTTCATTAGTTTTCTCTGCTGTCCACATACAGGGAAATTAACTACAGTGCCATGGCTTGTAAACTTCTTGATTATGTTGTGCACCATAGACAAAGGCAAATCAAGATCTCTGGAAATGGATTTAAAAATATCAACAATCTCAAGGTAACAAGTTCTCAGACAGTTCTCTTCCTCCTTCTGTTCTCCATGCTTAGTGTGGCACACACAAACTCTATGCAAATATTGAGTTAACATCTCCTCTTTTTATTTGGTTTCAGGTGTGATTTTCATATTGCCCATACCTATAATTAGAGAACAATGTAAGATCATTTGATTTTTTAGACCGAATGTAATCTACATTTATCAACATTTGAAGGTTTTTGTGTAAGGTGTATTCCATGCCACTAAACAGTGTTTTCTGAAAGTAACCAAAGTTTATCAACTGAAAATCTTTATTTTACAAAAATCGTGATGATCATAATTAGAGAACAGCAGTAACTGAGGCACAGAGAAAGATTAAAGTGAACCTGTCACCCCTTTTGTGTTTTTCAACTAAAAAGTGCCACCTTTCAGCGGCACCTATGCTGCATTTTATAAAGGTGACTCTTACCCCCTTAACCACACTGAATAAAATACTTTATAAACTTTCCCACCCAGTATGCCAATTCATACTTGCATACTTGGTCATCATTCTGTCCGGTCCATTCCACGCTCTGTGGTCTCCCTCCGCCACCTCATTCTTCTGGGCGCCTCCTCTTCTCTCATCCCATTCTCATTTTTGGTGCCTGGACAGAATTCTCTTTTTTCGCGCAGGCGCCCTGAGCTCTGCGCTATGGTGGGCAGAGCGTCTGACTGCATTACGCCTTCATGAACCTCAGGCTTGCGCAAGCGTAATGAAGTCAGAAGCTTTGTCCTTTTGTGGCAAAGAGAGAGGAATCTGCGCAGGCGCCAGAAAGAGGACTAGAGCAGAAGTGGCAGTGCTGAGAAGAGTGAAGAGGCAGAGGAGGACCACTGACGTGGAGAGGACCGGTTGGAATGAAGACCTACATGATCCGTAAGTATGAATTAATTTACAGTGTGGGAAAGTTTACAAAGTTATTTATTCTGTGTACTGGAGGGTCGGGGATAAGAACCACCTCCATAGACACCGATGAAGGTGGCACTTTTAGTTTAAAAAAACACAAAAGGGGTGACCATTTCACTTTAAAACTAAATTTTGTGAAGGTTACAACAATCACCAGTAGTAGGAAATGTACAGGTCTTTGCTTTGAATGACTTCAGCACATTTGCGGTCACAGGACATCACTAGTCTCTCACACTGCTCCGTTTTGCTGTTTGATTGAGTGCTGAATGAAGTTAGTAAGCCCGCGTTGTTGAAGAAGGTCCTGATACACACTTGCAATTCACTCTGCCATGTGGCTGTCTGAGAGGTCCAACCCTGAAGCAGAAACTTTCCCCAAACCATGACACTTCCTCCACCACCATTCACTGACTTATTTACACACAATGCGTTCAGTCTTTCCCCAGTTTGTGGACAATCAATGTTTCCCATCAGACCCAAAATAAATGAAACTTTCTTTCATCACTAAAATGAACTGTGGGCCACTTCTCTGTCCACACAACATACTCCTCACCAAAGGAGAGTCTAGCCTTTTGATTCTTTCTGCTAATTAGAGGTTTGGTTACTGCAGACTGGGCTTTAAGTCCAAATGCTCTTAAACATCATGACACTGTATGACAAGACAGATCCTTACCCTGTTCAGTGTTGAACTGGTGAGCTATTCCAGTTCAGTGTTGAAATGATTAACCATGGAGATTCTCTGTCTTAACTTGTTCTTTCTTGCACTTGTCTTTCGACGGCGACCATGCCTTCTTGGGGGACTTGAATTTGTCAAGTTGTAAAGATGCAATATTCTAGAAATCACAGACTTGGAACGACCTACTTATGTTGTTCTGGCTTATTGGGTGACCCCTTTAGCCTTAATCTGGACAACCTGATGCCAGAGGGTGTCACTTTGGAATGGCACACCATAGTTGCAAAATGATTTCAAACTGGTAAATTAGGCTGCCAGTTAAATAGGGATTGTCATATGATTAAAGAAATTAGCAACAGGTGCCAGATTAACACCAATAACTTGCAGGTATCTGAAAGTTTTCTCTAATTTTGATCAGTGTTCTTTTTCATTTATCTCATTTACGTTTATATTGTGTATATATATTAGAATATAATCAATTACATAAGCTTAAAATGCTGCAAAATTCCTCATGTAAGGATATTTTCAAATAAGAAAACACAATGACCTTAACATTAAGGAAATTTTATGTTGTTCCCCAATTTTGATCACCAGTGTATTATGTGCCACAGGTGAGTTTGAACGAGCATCACATGCTTGAAACTAAGGCTGGTTTCACATAACGATTTTTTCCTGTCCGTGGGGATCCTGTCTTTTGCAGGACCCCAAGGACACGAAAGGGCAGCATCGGATGTGTGCCTACGGATGCCAATTCTTTGTCCGGGTCCGTGACTTTTACGGATCCGGACACAGAAGGGCACTTTCACTTTCGCAATGTATAATATACATTGCGGAAGTGAAGCAAGGGTTAAAATTAAAAAAAAAAAATCCTCACCTCTCCGGCGTGTGTCCCGTGATATGCGCCATCTATCCCGAGCTTAAACACCTGGCGGGGCTACCCTATCAGCTCATCGGTCACATGACCGCATCAGCTAAGCGGCTTAAATCTCCCGCCCGCCGATCGGTTTTGGCGGGCGGGAGATTTAAACAGCTCAGCTGATGCAGTCATGTGACCGATCAGCTGATCGGGTAGAACCGCCCTTAAGCTCGGGATTGATGGCGCACATCGCAGGACACATGCCGAAGAGGTGAGTTTTTATTTTTTTATTTTTAACACTTGCTTTAGTTAATTTTACTTCTGCAATGTATTACGCAATGTAGGTTGTCCATGATCAGCCAACCTACATTGCGGAAGTGAAATTAAACTGCAACAAAGCAGTTTTAGTGTACAGAGTATGCTCAGTACACTAAAATTGGGTTCGAGAAACGATCCTGTATTTTCTCGGACCCATGCTCCATAGGCCCCCATATTAATGGCCGCAGATCGTGTCGGATTCGATTGTGTCCGATTTGGTCCGCTGTGCCCAAAATCGGAGCAATCTCCAATTTTGGGTACAGTAAAAATCGGACAGAATCGGATCTGTCACAAATTGGGTGCCATTAAGAACAAATCTGTGCAGATCCGTTGTCCATAGGCACATATGGGGGCCAAATCTGATCTGTGGCTGTCCGTTTTACAACGGACAGCCACAGATTGCAAAAAATCGCAATGTGAAACCAGCCTAAGTTGTTTACCCACAATCTTAGAAAGGTGCCAGCAATTTTATCTAGGCCATTTTTGGGTTGTGTGTCAAATTATTTTCAATCTTGCCTTTTTCCCCTCTCTGTTTCTGTTGTTCCAATACACACAAAGAAAATAAACATGTGTATAACAAAACTTGTGTAACTGCAATAATATTCTTCAGACATTACAGCACGAGATCAAATTTTTTTTTCTTTGAGGTAAAATATTTTTAAAGAACAAGCAGGTTTTACGTCACAAAAAGAATCATCTATAATCCCGTGCTGTAATGTCTGTATACTACATAGCATCCTCCCCTGCCCAGGTAAAGTCATGAGGTATGATCAGACCATGTCCCTGTCCAGTCAGGCACAGCCATTACACAGTACATAACAAAGACACATATATAAGAATATCTCAGTACAAGAGATGTGGTATGATCAGACCATGTTCCTGTACGGTCAGACACGGTCATTACACAGTACATAGCAAGGACACATATATAAGATTATCTCAGCACAGGAGATGTGATGTGATCAGACCATGTCCCTGTACAGTCAGACACATCCATTACACAGTACATAGCAGGGACACATATATAAGATTATCTCAGCACAGGAGATGTGATGTGATCAGACCATGTCCCTGTACAGTCAGACACATCCATTACACAGTACATAGCAGGGACATACTGTATAAATAAGATTATCTCAGCACAGGAGATGTGGTATAATCAGACCATGTCCCTGTACTGTCAGACATGGTCAATACACAGAACACAGCAGGGACACAAGTTATCTCAGCACTGCAACGTTTTTCTTAAACACATCCAATTGTGGAAAGTATTATTATTCCAAGATGTATTGCATTAAATCAATTTTCAAATTATGCAGCAGTATAATTGGTCAAAAAAAAACCTATTTTAAAACTATTAAAAAATACACACATTTGGTATCACCACATTCAGAAATGCCCGATCTATGAAAATCTCAAATCAATTAATCAGATCTGTAAACTGTGTAATGGAAAAAAAGGTCCAAACGCCAAAAGTACGTTTTTTTGGTCGCCATAACACTGTAATAAAATGCAATTAAGGCGATCAAAACAGCGAATCTACCCAAACATGGTATCATTAGAAATTTCAGCTCAAGCCGCAAAAAATACACCATCACACAGCCCCAGATCCCGAAAAATAAGCATGCTAAGGGGCACGGAAAATGGCTCTAAAGTGCAATTCTTTTTCTTTAAAAACGTCTGAATTTTTTTCACCTCATAGATAACAGTAAAAGTATATATGTTTGGTATCTACGAACTCGTGGCGACCCAAGGCATCATACCGACATATCAGTTTTACCATATAGTGAACATGGTGAAGAAAAAACCCCAAAAACAAATGTGTAATTGCACTTTTTTGCTATTTCACCGTACTTGCAATTTTGTTCCCATTTTCCTGTACACTATATGGTAAAACAAATGATTTAATCTGAAAGTACAATTTGTCCAGCAAAAAACAAACTGTCATTTGTCTGTATTGATGTAAAAATAAAAAAGCATGGCTCTTGGAAGAAGGGGAGGGAAAAACTGGAAAATCGCCGAGGGTGGAGGGGGTTGAGATTTGTACTTCAGGATATTCTTATAAATTGTAAACCATTAGATAAATATAGAAAAATCCAAGACACACATTGTAACATTGCATATATATATATATATATTTTGTGTACAATTCTGCAAATCAACATTTACTTTAAAAAAAATAAAATTAAAACATGTTTTTGTCCATTGTGCAGAACAGCGACATGCCATGAATCCTGGACTGCACAGTATGTTTTACACACAATTATAGACACATGCTTCTATGAAACACCAGCACTTAATGCTGGAAATAAAGTGAAAACTAGTTTATAAAAAAATTAGAAACCAGAGAAATGGGCACATAAAAGTTTTCCCTTCTTCATAAAATATTTTATATCGGCCCCAATGAAAAATTCCAGGGTTTATAAAACAGAACTGTGGGAAATTAATAAAAATGTTCTTTGAAAACGATCTATTGGGGCAACCTTAGGAACAATACATAAGAAATCATCAATAAAATATTAGCTTCCAGTCCACCCTGCAGCATTACATGCCGAGGAGCTTACAATAGAGGGGGATATTTTATCAAAAGCGTGATAAAAAGTCGGGGGCATGAAAATAAATGTATGGACCTTTAAGAACAAATAGGCTGTAAACCAGTGCATGCTCCAAATACATTCTCCAGTATAAAATGACGGGGAAAAAAAAAAGTATTAAAAAGGATAAATCACCCCTTAACAGCTAAACTGTCCATAATAGAGTAATAGGGATATAGAGAACTTGTTTTGTTTACCTCCTATCCTACTGATGGACAGTTTAGCAATTGGGACATGGTTGCCATTTAGTGGACAACACCTTTACGTGCGGAAAGAATAGTACCACGCCCTGCACAGAGCACAAGATGGTGACGAGGACGCTACATCCCCACTTTGTGAAGTGACAGGCACAGGAACAGGTGGTGTACAGAAGAGCTGCCTAGGATGAAGGCACGTACATGATCAGCATGGGTGACACAGCCTCAAGCATGGCAATACAAAGTTCCTGCAATACTTTAGAGCACAGGAGATCGAAGGTGGATCACGGTGTTGGAGACATTTACCAAATGTGCAGCGTGACATCTACGAGGATTGCAGCAGGTCACTCCTAAAGAGAACCGCCATTTTATTCAAAGCATCTCGGAATGAGTTGCTTCGAATAAAAGTTAAAAAAAATGACCAATAATTATAAAAAAAAATTCAGTGCAGGTTAATGAACTAAAAGGATGATGCGTCCAAGGGGTGCTTGAGAATTCAGGATCAGTAATGATTTTGGCGAAATCTAATAAAAGGATATAAGGTAGTTATCAACACAGGGATAGTCCAACAGAAGCACTGATGAGAAGTGAAAGAAAGATTAAAATTGCAGACAGCAGCTCATGCTGTTTGTACACAGCAATGTTAAGGCGGTAATACAGATGATGAAAATCCAAAAGTCAGGTTTTATTCTGTAGTTTTAGGGACATTAAAATTCACTGCCAGTTTGCGAGGTTTCCGCTTGCTCGCTGAGCCGGTGTTTGGTTTGGAGCGTGGGGCCCCAGAGGCCGGCGTAGCAGACTTCTCTACCGCAGAGCGCGGAGTGGTTTGTGGAGGAGTCACATTGACAGAAGAGCTTTCAGGAGGAAGATGACTGGCAACATCAGGAACCTGTCTCTGCTCACAACTTGAAGATGTGCTCAGGATCTCGCTATTCTTGTTAGTAGCGACTCTCTGCTTTGTTACCTTCAAAGGAAATTACAGAACATGAATAAGTTGGGATCCACCGGCTGTAACTAAACACAGGATGGCAAAGGATCAAATAAGGCAACCAAACCCACAAATCTGCCTACCACAGGTCCATGAATGAAGCTCAGCATTATCAGATATAGATGGGAACCATAGATTTACCCATACTTTGGTCATAAATATTTATACATAATGAGTAGTGTTAACCCCCTTAAGGGGAAATTATCATTTTGGTTAAAAATGTACATATGTTTTCACATTTCAGATAGATACTGACTTTCAAAGCAGTCAAGATCTAAGATCCTTTAAGATCCCCCATCTTGTGGAATATAGCTCCTCATGGATTTCATGAAAGCTTCTAATGCCCATATGTGGGCAGAGGAAGGAGAAAGCGCTACAGCGGGTATATAGTGCCTTTGTTAGTAGAATTCTCCCTGCCTTTCTACAGCACTTTATCATCCTACTGCTGTCTGCTCAGATCAGCGTGAGAACACCAGAACAGAGACCAGTGTGATAGTAATAGACCCTGAAGGGCTGGTAATGAACCTCTGGTAATAGGCATTGGATGTCCTGGCAGAAGAGCAAACATCATCACTGCCTCTACTGTCTCTCCCTATAATTTGTGAGATCTTTCTGCTTTCTGCAGAGAGACTGTAGAGGGAATGATACCGTAAGCTGGGACATCACTTCAGAAGAGTTTTCACCCCTGCTCCAATGGCCATTACTAAAAGTACTTTACCAGCTCTCACAGCATCACTATCACAATGGTCTCTGCGCTGATCGGCGTGTGAACACTCTGATCAGAGCACAGTAATCCTCAGTGTTAATCAGGTCGGGACTTCCCCAAATGTAGTTGTGGTGCTGGTATCATCAAGTGGCTTATATATGCACTATTTGAGAAAGGGTAAGCCAGCTGAAATGTGTCATGTTATGCACATAATACCGTATTTTTCGGACTATAAGACGCACCCAGATTTTAGAGGAGGAAAATAGGGGGAAAAAATGAAGTAAAAATGAGGTTATAATTAACTGTTATGGGGAGGGATCTGCTGCTAAAACTGTTATGGGGTAATGTCCCCATCATTGGCCCTGCCCAGGTAATATATGTCAACCATCCTGGATACAGCCTCCCATCCTGATATATAACCACCTATCCTGGTATATAGCCCCCCCCTCACAGCTGGGTATATTGCACCCCCAGCCGGGGATATTGCATGCCCCAATCACTGTATATTCCCCCATCCTGGGATATTGCAACCCCCCATCACTGGATTGGACTCCACTTTAACATACCTGTCTGCTACTCCCCTCCATCTCTCCCTTTGCAGTTGCATCAATCTCTTCCTGTCTTTGCATCCCCAGGGCATCCGAGCATCACTGTGCTTCCCGATCACATGACAGGTTGCCCAGGGGACGCACAGACAGGGAGATATCGCTGCAGGGGAGGGGAGCAGCGGACAGGTATGTTAAACCAGTGTTTCCCAACTCCAGTCCTCAAGGCACACCAACAGGTCATGTTTTCAGGATGTCCTTATCATTAGACAGATGATGGAATTATCCCCTGTGCAAGTGATTAAATTATCACCTATGCAATCCTAAGGAAATCCTGAAAACATGACCTGTTGGTGTGCCTTGAGGACTGGAGTTGGGAAACACTGTGTTAAACGTTTATTATTTTAGTGTATGTGGCAGAAGAGGGGCCATATACAGTGATGGGGGCTGTAATATTCCAGGATGGAGAGCATATACAGTGATGGGGGGGGAGGGGGTCAGTACATGTAATATACACTGTCCCCCGCCACCACTCAGTGCTAGCTTCAAAACTGAGTGGGGGATAGCGGGATGGAGTAAATATTACAGCAGACTAATGAGGGGGGGACACATGATCACACGGCTTCTGCAGCCCCTGCCTCCTTCAGCCGCTGCAGAACCGCTGCTCCCCCCAGCACAGCACAGCCACATGTAGTCAGACCATATGACGCACCCCCCACTCTCCCCCACAATCTGGGGGGGGGGAGTGTGTCTCATGGTCCGAAAAATACGATATGTGGAATTCGAATAAAGGACATAAAATAATTTTAGTGAGTGTCTGATCAGAGACATAAGGATGATAAGGATGGATACTGAAGCGCTGCAGAAAGGTAGACGAAACTTATCTAATAAAGTACCACTTGGCTCCTGGCAGCAGCGTACACTGTGTCACACCACAGCCCTGAACTTCTTTCTTTGCTGCAAGCAGCGAGATCGGGCTTCTCCGAGTATACAGATCACTTCTGTGCTGTGGAGTGATGTACTGCAGCTAGGCATGCTGGGAGCTGGGGGCGACTTTCAGCAGATAGTCTGATTTGCACATGGTGGGCGCTCTTCACACAGTACACAAATGTCTTTACCGAGCAATATTTTTTTATTAAGTTTGGGAAACTTTTTCCAATTTCATGGAGAATATATTAAAATAGTACAAAGAGTCATTTTTGACTATAGATGTAACCCTGAGGAAGGTGCGAGGCTTGCACCGAAACATGTTGGTGAGAGGTTGAATAAAGGAGCAGCACATACAAGCATTGTCTTCCTTCGCATCATTTTGGGCAGCGCGGACCGGTGACACCACTCCTGTTTAGTCTTCTGAATTTTTGACTATAGGTAATTTTTAGGCTTGGACTGGACTGTGAATTTTCATAGCACTACTGACTAATTTTAAAGGAAATCTGTCAGGTTTTTGTTATGTAGTCTGAGCGCCATGATGTAGTAGAAGAGAGGCCAATTCCAGTGATGTGTCACTTACTGGGCTGTGTTTCGCTTTTTCAATGCAATTAGTGTTTTATCAGCAGGAGATTATTTATTGTGTGCCCGTTAAGTATTTGTTTATAGAAATTTCTGCATCTCCTGGCAGTAAAAACACACCAAAAACACAATGCATTTTTGATGCTTTTTTTCCTGTGCATTTGTGGGGAGAAAAACGCTGCAGAAACGCTGCAAGAATTGACATGCTGCAGATTGATTTTCCTGCCAAATCTGCAAAAAAAAAAAAAAAACATGTGCACAACACTTCAAATTCTGATTGACTTTGCTCGTATTAAGGATTTGCATGTAGTTTTGCGACAAAAACACTCAAAAATGTGGTTAAAACGCACTGTGTGCACAGGGTCATCACTACAGGAGCAGTTGTCCTCGTGCCTTAGTCCAGCCAAACCTCCACCCACTATCACCTGCTTTCTGTCACTATATGATGTACACAAAAAGGGGCTAATCAGAGAAGACCGGGTTATACACACCTCCACATCTGAGGTCTGCAGAAGAGAAAACTTCCTAACACAATTTCTACAGCAAACTAAGCGATATATCGCTGGAATCAGGGTCTCTGTCCCTACCCCTGCTGCTGTTAGATTACATAGTAAAATAAAGGACACAGATGCCCTTTTAATTATTAAGTGGCAGCAGCAGTCCATCCAATTGCATACAAGACCATATATTGTAGTGTAGCTAAAAAGTAAAAATCAGTAGCATTACAGAAAGTCACAGTGTAGCACAGGCCTCAAAACTCCACACAAAACTCTATATAAAGGAAACCTGTCACATGGAAGAATACAATTTACCTACATATATGGGGTTGATCTGCAGGTTAATCAGCATTCTGAACCTGCCTGGGGCCTGAGCATTATACCCTGCTGCTGGGGAGAAATTAACTTACGGCTGCCTGTACACGATCAGTATTAGCAGTGTATTACCGCATGCGTCCAAAACGATGCATTCAACAATACAGCAGAGTCGATGGCCTTGTAGAAATCCCATTCCCACTGTGCCTCTTCTGCACGTAGTGTTATCTCACCTGCGGTGCAGGTTGCTACGCTTCCACATGTTCATTTATTGCTGTGTAGACGGATGTGATCTTGGCAGGTAAATGCAGGGAAAAGCTGTCCTGCCCCGAATGCAGATGGTGAATACAGGGCAGCTGTGTTCAACCGCAGCCTCCCTCAGGTCTGAAGACACTGTGTCCAGGACACAGTGACCCCGGATCATCTACCCATACCCTAATCCTCCTTTCAGTGATATAGTATTAGACTTTGTGTTGGGGGCACCGTTCAGCTACCACTCTATATGGAGGAGCAGATCTAACCATACCCCCAGCAGGTTCTGATGCAGAGTCAGTCAGTGCAGGGGGTGGTTACAGCTGCCACTCTCTATACACAGAATGGTTACCAAGCTGCACCGCCTAAAGAACTGAAACTGGACACTGCCGGGAGAATTGACATTTATTTTCTCCTGGTAGCGGGGTTTAATGTGCAGGCCCCAGGGTAGGTTCAGAATGCTGTCAACCTGCAGATTAACCTCATATCTGCAAGTTAATAGCATATTTCAACATGATAGGTTCCCTTTAATCTCTTTAGAAAGTCAAATAATGGACTTCGCGTATTAAAGATAAATGCATCTAGTCTAGATTTCTTAGATGTGGTTATGCAGAAAACAATCTTTATACTTTGTAAATGAGGGCTCTCTGGGCATCGTTCCACTAATGTTGAGTGACAGCGCTTGCTTGTCGAGAGCACACTGCGATAGAAGCTGAGCGCACACAGTACCAGTGCAGGAGCTGAGCAAGCACAGATCACTCTCTCCTGTGCCAGTTTACTACAATGAGGAAATGTGGAACCTGAGAAACTGTGGAAGAAAGGAAAAAGACAGGAGAAAGGCATGTGTGCTTCCCTACTGTGCACCTGCACCAGCATTGTGACACTACAAGAGCTGCTGCACTGTCAGAGAGGGGCACAACAATCCCTCTCTCCAACCACTTTATTTCAATAATAAATAAGTGGATAAACATGTTGTCTAACCTGATTAATTTAAATGGAGTTTAGGGAGTGACACTGCAAACATACAGTGTATACAGAAAGTCTACACATCCCTGTTAAGATGCAAGTTTTTTGTCAATTAAATAGAAAATCATATAAAGAATAATTCCAGAACTGTTTCCAACTTTGAAGTATGACCCTATGTTGTTTTTTCTTGGGGGTTGAGGACGAAAAAGCCCATAAAACAGCATTTTACTGTACCAGCAAAGTAATGAGATTTCTGAGTTCTCAGGTTGATGACCTTTTTATCTGCAGATCTCAAGCATAACTGAAGCATGTCAATTATTTTACCTTTTTTTGCAGCATTTTTCACCCATTCACATCAATAATGCAAAAACACACAATTAACGCAGTTTTTCCTGCCAAGAGACATGCCTTTGGTGTAGAAATGTGTGCAGCAAATACTGCGTGTGCACGTACCCTTAATGTTGGGTGAAAAAGAAAAGAACTGAAATATTGTGGTTGCATGAATCTGCTCTCCTTAAAGGGGCTGTCCAGTCTAAACAGATAATTCTGTAGTCTGTCTATTCCACTGCAGACTTATCAATCCTTCCAGTGCCCGAACTGTGCACTGCGAGTATTCGCCGGTTTCCAAACAGGGACTGGACCGCAGTTATGTGGTATACATGTTCCCAGCAACATCAAGACTAGTGGGCATGGCTTCACTCAAAACAGGTGTAAGGAGCAGGCGCATCTGACTAGTGGGAGCGGTCTTGCTCCATACACTTGTATTACGCGAGGACACGTCCACTAGTCTGGGGCTCTGGCTGGGAACATGTATACTGCATAACTGCGTCTGTTTCCGATCTAGAAACCACAAATCATATTACCAGGTTACTTTTACCGTATAGTGAACATGGTAAATATGAAATAGATAAATAGCAGTTACATTTTTTTTTTTACTATTTTGAGGCACTAGGAATTTTATTTACCCACCTTCCAGTACGTCACACGATATCATGAATTGTGTTATTAAAGAGAAAAACTTGTCCCAAAAAAAAAAAAAAAACACTCTAAAGGTTAAAAAAAAATTATAGCTCTCGAAAAAGAGGAACAAAAAACAAAAGCACAATAACGGACAATCACCTTATCAGGAAGGGGTTAAATGTGATTGTCCAATTCTGAGCAGAGGCCCATCCCGAAGTACAAGAGGACATTTACACTTATTCAACCACATTATTTTAGTTGGTTATTTTCACACTTTCTCCGAGGTTTTGTACAGATTATGGGCGACACTAAAGGGAACAAGTCCTTAAATGATTTACAACCTGGCAGTTCACAGGAGTGAGTAGACTTTTATATCCAATGTACCTTTATTTTAGCTCTATTACAGGACCAAGTACAAAATGAATCTCTTACTTGTAGTGGTATGAATTGGTTGTGACTTCCAGCATTTGGCATATGTCCAGGGTAAGATCCTTGGTAATAGTTTTTATTATGAAATGGTACTGTCGGCCTCCAGGGAACGGCACCGAACATATGAGGTGCTGAAGGCAGATGTTGGCTGCACAGAAAGAATATCATTCAATTATGGAATATATGGCACACCAGTTTAACAACAGAGCTGCTGACAAGGTCTATATTCCCATACACATTCTTACATTACAGGACTATAAAGCAGGATAGTGACTGAAAATCTGCATATGATATACCTGCCGATCAGTAGACTGAAGCAAAGCCTGCACACTGAGGAATCTATACTATACTGTTCAGCACACATAGGCTGCCATTATTCGAGACATGTTTACACAGGACGATACACTACCAAAATGTTCATCTTTTCACCCAATGAGTGAGCAGATTGATCGGTCATCGAATGATTGTCAAGAAATTCATGAGACCGCCACTTTTAATTCGTTCATGATTATCTCACAGTGTAGAGGCCCAATTCTACTGGATCGTTAGCACACAATTACTCATGGCTCGTGTACGCAGGCTACAACTTAATATCCATTATATACAGCACACCCAGCTGAATGCCATGACTTACGTGCTGGCTGAGGAAACACTGGCAGTGATCCCGCGGGTATATTTGCTCCTAGAGGCTGATAATTTGAAAAGAGAGGCGGAGGTGGCTGCAGAGGAAAGTTTGCTCCAAGTGAGCCCTAATTAAAAGAGTAAAAAACAAAGTATGGGATCAGCAGAATTCATATCAGCATAAAAGGTGACGGCTAGGGATGAGCGAGTGCTGCAATAATCGGACTCGCTATACTCGCAAAGAGTAGGTCCCCGTACTCGGTACTCATTGCGAGTATAGCGAGTCCAATGTTAATGAATGGGCGGGCGAGTAGTTTTGCAGTGTATCTATATATACACTGCGAAAGTGCATTAAAAGTGAATAAAAGTTGTTAAAAAAAAAAATAAAATCACACTCACCTATCCGATGGTTGCACCGGACTGGAAAAGACGACATCTGATCATCGACAAGGACCTGTGAGTCTGAAAGCCAATCAGATGGCTGGTAGCGATCTGGAAAATCAGATGGCCAGACATCACAAACCACCTGATCGCTACCAGCCACCTGATTGGCCAGAGTGCCAGGTCATTGCGAGGTCTTGAACGTGCATCAATCAGGTGGTGGCTGGTATCGATCAGGTGGTTTGTGACGTCTGGCCATCTGATTGGCTGTCAGACTCACAGGTCCTTGTCGTTGATCAATGTCTCTCTGCGGTCCCTGTGCAGGTGTCGGATAGGGAGTATGATATTTTTTTGTTTTTTAACAACTTTTATTCACTTTTAGTGCACTTTCGCAGTGTATATATAGATACACTGCGAAAGTTAAAGGGCTACTCGCTACTCCCGAGTAATCGCAAGAAACTCGGGGAGTAGCAAGTATCCAGAATATTTACTATACGGCGAGTGCCGAATAGTAACGATTCTACTCGCTCATCCCTAGTCACGGTGTATGTCAGGGTACATGTGATGTCAGGCATAAATCTGTGATCAATAGTGGAACAGCGAGGAGAAAGTAGCTTTTCTGTATTATGAGCATCATCGATGCAATAAGATAGATTTGGAAAATTTCATTCATTAATGGTGATAATCTTGGCCAAAAAAATAGATATTTGGTTCTCACCGTAAAATCTGTTTCTCGTAGTCTTCATTGGAAGACACAAAACCCCAGGGATAATCTGCTGCCCCCTGGAGGGTGTCGCTAGTATTACATAGAGTTAAAAATGGGCTTTCTCCCAGCAGTTTAGCCTTGTCTGCTAGCATCAGTTCTCTTCAGTTTAGGGAGAAAGTAGTAGGACAAGCCAAAACAATTAAAAGAATGAAAAAAATATACACCCTGAGAGAAAACCAAAGCAAATGCACACCCGACCAAGGTTGGGAGCCGTGTACCCCAATTAAGACTACAAGAAACAGATTTTATAGCGAGTACCAAAAATCTACACTTCTTGTTTGTCTCATTGGGGGACACAGAACTCTGGGACATCCAAAGCTGTCCCTGTGGTGGGAATGAAAACCAAATATACGGTTACCAAAGATGGTTTCCACCTGCTACTTTGGTAACTGTCTACAGCACCTTTTCACCAAGACCCGAGTCTGCAGAAGCGAAAGTGCAGATTTTGTAACGCTTAGAAATGTATGCACCTATAATTCAGTAGTTGCTCTCCATAGTTGCAGAACTAAGGCCTGGTGAAGAACAGCCCAGGAAGCAGAGTGTTTCCTAATCCTGAATGGGGGGGAGCACTGACACCTGCCCTAAAAGGGTCGCTAATGGCTAAACTCATCAATGAGCAATGATCACCCTAGAGGCTCTGGTTATGCAAGACAATATGAGAACCTCTCAGAGAGAAGAGCGGAATAGTACCTAAAGGAAGGAGAGCAATTTTCTAATTAAAATAAAAAGGCAGAACACTCCACTAAGGCAAAAAGAGGGAATCGAACACCAGAACCTATTGTCCTGGAGAAGGAGGCAAACTACTAAAATAGCCAAACTGGAGAGATCTCTCTGCTTCATGCAACAAAGGAGGAAGACCAAAGGGCATCAGGACCCTACAGAGGTCTCACAGGTCCCGGGGAATAATACAGTGGCTGTGAGTCTTCTCTGCCCGAACCTCAGGACTATAAGATAACTTTACTGGACCCGAATAACAAAGGCTGTAACCTGGCTCTTGGGAGAATACCATAGTTCAACTAGACATGTACAAAGAAAAAAAAAAAAAAGAGAAAGGGTTAACGTTTAGCCTGGACTCTAAAGACCTCAAAAAAGGGTCTGAGATCCAGACATCAGTTGCCTCCAATTGACACTAGACAAAGCTGAGGAGGCTGATGCAGTCAGAGAAGTCTGCGGGGAGGACACCATTTTTAATCCTATGTAATACAGGTGGCAGCAGACTGTCCCAGGGTTCTGTGTCCCCAATGACAGATACACTTTGATGCTGTTGTATCAGGACCAGGACTTTACATCATCATAATGTTTGAAAAAAAATCATACTTTTTAGTAACGTTTCTGATTACCTAATCAGTTTAATCTAGTTTACGATCCTGATAACTTATTAAGACTATGTATGTGCCTTCAGCCCAAACTGCATGTATGGGTTAATATATGTATTTACTTACCAGTCTCTGCAATGCATAAAAGGCAGCTTTTTCTTTTGCTTCATGTTCAGCATGACATGGGGGTCCATGTAGGACCAAACCATTTGACAGCTTCACTTGACAGACTGTCAACGCCTAAGAAAAGAAAAAAAAATTACACACACTTGAATTACACCTTCAGGCACATCAAACAAATGGTAAAAATCCACAGGGTTTACACTAAAACCTACTCCATAAACCAATATATCAGTGCAAAACAGATAGAAAATAAAGACCAAAGAAAGGAATATAGATAATGATTGGAAATAATGATAAGCGGTTCTGCCAACATAAATATCAGTGGAACAGGTTTACATATAGTGGCTACAATTAGTCCCTAAATGAGATTAATATAACTCCCAAGTTTTAACGAACACATAGCGATGCAGTGATATTGGCAATGGGTTTGCTTTAGGACATGTTCCAGCAACTGTTTTGCAACACAGCAAAAATATTAAAATTAAATCATACTAATCATACTGGGTTACCAGTTACAAGATAAATTCTACCTGTGGTGTCCTCAGGAGTGAAAACTCTGGTGGATGCATTCCAACAAGGGAAGTGATGCGGCAAAGTTCGGCCACTGCTGGGGCCAAAGATGCGGCTAATGGTGGAGTAAGCAGAGGTGGACGCAGCAGTTCTGGATTTTGGCTATTGAACAGCGGTCCCGAGCCATGTGGTCTGTTCATATGCGCAGCTATGCAAAAAGTACACAAATAACAAAATAACCCTTAAATCTCTGTCTCCTAAACAATAAAGCTGTACTGTGGTGACATCAGCAGGCTCTGAATTCTTAGGAAATTATGTCCTATCAGGCACCAATTGGTACATGGCATATTGTCTTATAAAGCTCCACACAAACATACAATCAATCAATCAGTTTCTTCCATCATTATGATGTGGCGAGAGGGCATACCCATCTGCTTGGATTGCTTCCGGTGGGCTGCAGGGTCTTTTCTGACGTCTCTCTGCTTTTCCGGATCATCAGAGCTATCAATCTTCAAGATCTCTTTTAACATTTGCGTCCCTTTCTGTAATAAGTACCAAGACGTAAATTTCAATCTGCGACATGTCCCATTCTGAAAAATGTTTTCTTGGATTTAAACACTGATGACCTATCTTCAGGCAGCGGCCCATTGAAGGCGCAACATAACCTTCCTGTCCACTTCATGTCTGCACAGCCACAACAGCTCACCCATATTCAGAACAATGGGACCAAGTTGCAGGATGCAGACAGAGAATGAGCCACTTTGCATGAGAAAACAATGAAGGGGACTCAAAGCGGCCCACAAAAATACATAGTCATGTTGTATGGCCTCAATGCACTACTCCAGCTGAGAAATCTGGTTCCTAATACTTAAGCTAAAGAGGTTGTAAGTGAATGGAAGGCGACACAGATTAGATATTAGAAAATCTTTTTGACAGTGAGGGTGATCAATGAGTGAAACAGGCTGCCACAAGAGGTGGCGAGTTCTCCTTCAATGGAAGTCTTCATACAGAGGATGGACAGGCAACTGTCTAAGATAATTTAATGAATCCTGCTCTGAGCAGGGGGTTGGACCAGATGACCCAGGAAGTTCCTTCCAACTCTACCATTCTAAGATTCTTTGAATTGGGAGCAGCTGACACACAGCAAGTGCATCAGTCATCGTCATTACTGCCCACCATGCTCTCCTTGGCTGACAGCTCCACCTCTTCTGTGCGACTCGTTTGACCGCTGTAAAGGCCCTGTCACACACAACGATATCGTAAACGATATTGTTGCAACGTCACCGGTTTTGAGACGTTACGGCAACGTCAACGACATTGTTGCGTGTGACACGTATCAGCGACCAACGATAAGTTCGTTGATGGTGCAAGAATTGCCAGGACCATTATTTTATTGTTGGTCTCTCGTAAGGCGGCCAGCATTGGCATGAGTGACAGCATGAGACCAACGATCAACAACCTCCCAGCGCTGCACAGTACACGCTAGGAAGCTGGTAAACATCAGGTAACTAAGCGCAGCGCTGCGCTTAGTTACCCGATGTTTACCCTGGTTACCAGCGTTCTCGCTGGTCCTGATCACTGGCGAGTCTGCCTGTTTGACAGCTCACCAGCGATCAGCTAACGATGTCCCAGCAACCCCAATCGCTGGTCGAATCGCTGGGACATCATACTGTGTAACGGGGCTTAAAGGCAATTCTGTCAACCAACGGGAGGAACATGGAGATTTCTCTGTGCTGGAGCAGTACTTAGAAACCATACTTTCATCCATCCATTAATCTGTATTTTCAAAACCAAAGCGGCCATGTATTCTTTTGGGGTGTAGAACAATGATGTCAGATTCCCTTTACTTGTGCAGATAGTAAGAGGCTGCAGACCTGACCAAACATTGATCACCAATCCTACAAATAGTCTATCAATGTTTACGTCCCAATCCCACCTATTGTTATTGTTCTGGCAAGGCACTATATCAGCCACCCAACCTTACCATAGCAAAGGACTGTGGGGACAAATGTTCTTGGGGAGTATTCTGTGCCTCCACAATGGGTGCAGACTGTGCTTTCTCTTCTGCAATCTTCAAGGATGCAAAGAGGTTCTCAAATTCACTATTAGACTGTGAAGAAGAGGACATCACTTGTTACATTTGCTGTATTGGCTCAAAAACAACTCAAAGGTTTAGTGAAGACAATTCATCCTATGCCTGAAGTCTGCATTACCTTTTCTTCAGCGGTGGTGGCACTACCACGTGCTGCCTCTGTTGGATCATTTCTCTTCAATAGCCTGAAGTGTGTTTCAGGCCCAGAAACATTCTACATAACGCAAACAAGAGATGCCTATTTTATGAGCAGTTTCAACTTTTTTCATGGTAAATGAGGACCTTTCACTAGGCGGAAAGTGGATAGTTTTTGTTACTTTATTCCCGTTGGCCCTCTCAGTATCACATTGCTTTTCCTTTTATAAATCTGCCATATGGTTACAGGTATGGACTTTCTTATTCAATGCACATTGCAAAGACCATAATGATTATGACTAAATTAAAGGGGTGCAAAACTTTGGACGTGTATGGCAAATTAAAAAAAAAAAAAGACAACTGAGGGGAGCAATAGAAATAAAGTAAGAGCAAAAGCTGGTGACATGGTGATACACAGGACGTAAGGGTGTGGATCGTCACATTACACAGCATAAAGACAAGTGCTTGGCCCAAAAACAGCCTGAGGACACGGTCAGACCCTCCCTTCATCTACAAATTTCAGTCTGGATATTTCAGACCATTTTGGTGAACAGTCCTACAGCTTTCATTCCTTTCTGGCTAGGTGTATGTCATACGAGGGGCGATCCAAAAGTAATGATAATTGGTTATTTCTATTGCACACAGAAATTAAAATAAAATGTTTTCTTCTCTCTTAGGTACCCACTAGTCCAGGAAAAAAAAAAAAAAATCACTTAAATAGGCCACGATTCCCGGAGCTACATTCATTTGAATATGAACTGCCTAGGAGTGAACATCAAAATGGAAAAAAACGAGCTCAGAGCTGTCATCAAATACCTGTGCTTGAAAAAAAACTACCAAAGACATACACAGCAGCGATTTGGTGGAAACATTGGGGGACTCTTCTCCTCCATATTCCACAGTTGCATGCTGGGCCAAGGAATTTAAGCTGGGAAGAACATTGACGAAGATGAACATCGTGAAGGACGCCCATCCACGGCCCTCAATGAAGAAAACGTGAAAAAAGTTGAAGAAGTTGTATTGGCAGATCGAAGAGTGACTATCAGGCATGTAGCTGAGGTCACAGGGATCTCATATGGCAGTATTCAAAGAATCCTTGCAAAAGAATTGCACATTAGAAAGGTCTCCGCGTGTTGGGTGCCAAAATGTTAACCGACGAGCAAAAGAAGAAATGAGTTGACATTTCAATAGCAAATCTCGAAAAGTTCCAAGCAGACAAGGAGAATTTTTTGTCACAGTTTTTTGACCATGGATGAGACCTGGATCCACCACTTTGATCCCGAAACTAAACAACAATCGATGACATGGAAACGAGCCGACGAACCGACGCCGAAGAAATCCGTTTTTTGGGACGCTGAATGAATTATGGTGGACTATTTGGAGAAGGGAGCCACTATTACGGCTCCTACTACTGCAGAACAAATAAGAAGATTGCAGGAGGCTATCAAGGAGAAAAGGCACGGCAAACTGCTGAGCAGGAGTGCTGCTTCACCAAGATAACGCGCCGGCTCACAAAGCTGCAGTTGCCATGGCTACCATTCAAGAAGCGGGCTTTGAACTGGTAGAACACCCCCCCCCCTATTTGCCAGATCTAGCCCCCCCTGACTTCTTTCTCTTTCCTCGGCTTAAGGAACACCTCTGGGGCAAGAAATGTGACGACAATAGCGACGTGATAACCGCTGTTGGGGATTTTTTGAGGGTCAAGATCAAGAATTTTTTTCCAAGGGAATTCTAAGTTTAGAAAAGAGATGGACTAAATGTATAGACTTGTTAGGACACTATGTAGTAAAAATAATTTTTTTTTTTTACTATATTCATTGTGTTTATGATTGATTATCATTACTTTTGGATCAACCCTCGTATATGATCTGCAAGCAGCGCATGTCACACAATGACACAACTGCTGCTGATCTTTGATTTCTGAACCACATTTTATAAAGATGTTGGAAATACACAGAATGGTTATAAGAAAGCTATGAAAAGTACACATTTTATTGCAATAAAAACAATGGAAACACATGATGGTTTGAGCAATGATCTTACCTGTGTAGTTACATCCAGCTGCCGGTTTTCCGATTTCTGAAACTCAAAGCCTTGTTTACCTGCAATGGACATGATGAAGTCTTTAACATGTACAACTTTAGTGAACATGTAGAGTACATATGTATGGAGAACGGGCAGTTCAGGGCATGTCTGATGGGAGCTAGTACTCGACAAGACAGTTCTCCTATCGCATAACAGATATTTCGGAGGCACCTAGTAAATTAGGAGTAACTTGGAGGAACATATAGGAGATTTTGATAACAAACATTAAAAAATCTGGGAAAAATTTTAGTGCCATGTCTACGCCTAAGTATGAGAAGTGGTAGAGCAATAACCACTCTATTCACTTACCAATATTCACAAATTGTTGGTTTTTCCGCTGGCACTTTGAGGTGTTCTCAGTGTTGCCTGAATTGGGGTACTGGTGCATATTTTGGCCAGGCTTCTTTTCCTGAGGTAGACTCTACAAAACATATATACTAATTCATTTTTGTTTAAAGGGTTGGGTTGTGGGGGCTAGAAGAAAAGCTTGACACACAATATCAACATTGATAGTGACAGACCTGGTCATTCATTGTGTGGGGCGCATACTGTGGCTTCCCAACACCTTGCAAGGAGTGCCAAACGTTGCTGAATTCATCATTGTGTTTATGCTGTGAAAGAAAAAGCAATAAAAATAATGATATTTGTGTCAGTAAAATACTTAGAAATCCAGAATGAATAGACCCCATAACAATGGTCTTTGTACCCATTGAAGGTATAATTACACTATGGGTGCCTACTTTGCAGTACAAAGTGAGAAAACACACAAGCCAATATTGGGAGAATTGTATTATTTGGTGCAGTGGCAGCTGGACGAGAACCCTGAGATTGGCTTCTTATCTGCCCGGTGCCTCTTATGGTTTGTAGACCAGATGCTGGAGCGTGAGACACACATGATGCTGCACTAATAAGAGAGGTAATGGAGATGCTGGAAAGAAGGAGGCAGTTTGCAGGGCTCCTGTCTGGTGGCCATGGACTATATACTGAAAACCACTAGAATGAACTTGCCTTCTGTTTCTGACTTCCAGAGGAGACACCTGCCATCTGTGAATTGTTTGCGATATCCAGAAATTGATGCTTTTCATTAGGTTGCTTTGAAAAACAACAGAAAAGACAATGACAGTAAGACAACAATCACTTCAGACTAAAATAAATTGTTCCATCATTAAATATCACATGCACTACAAAATTCACAGAAATGAATATTTGCATTTTACATGGCAGTAAATCATCCAGTAAATATTGCTTATGAAGTGTGCCGCAATCAAGTGTTCAAAATGTATAACAACGTGCAGGTCCATCTGCTGGTAACCCCCCTCACCGGGGGCCTCTGCAGTCACCCCCACTCACTGCAGGGGGGAAATGTCTGAGAAGACAGTAAGGTGCACAGTATAGAGACTGCTTAGTGTGGAGGGAGTATATAGATGGAATATTATTATTTATTTATATAGCGCCATTAGATTCCATGGCGCTTCACATATGGAATGTGTGGACGAGAACAGGTACAATATATATGGACAATCAAGTCGTACAGATACAGAGGGGAGAGGACCTGTCCGCGTCATGGAGGGACAGGGTGAGGGCACAATATGTAAGTGACAACATGTAGAAATGGGAAGAAAGTGAGAAGAGCGCACTGTATAGAGAATGGAAAGTCAAGAGGGGACACATGTGAGGACCATGTTAAGATGGCCCTAGCATGGGAAGGAGAGAACAGTGTGCAGTGCAACTACCATAAGAGGGATAGTGTGGGAATCATATTTTCTCCAGAGACCACAGTGAGTGGGAAATGCTCAGCATAGAGCAGATATGTTTATTTGGGGACAATTTAATCAAACCGTTATTTTTAAGATCACAGTGTCGGGTATGCTGCAGAAGATGGAAGTCTGCAGAGACAAACTGTTGATGGGTAAAGTCATCAAGGCATCTGGACAAGATGGAGAAGAAAAGTGAAAGGCTTCTATCACAGAACATTTCACCTTTAAAGTGCTCTGCCTCATCTCATCTGTACTGTGGCTCCTGCATGGTCCGTAATGTGAAGATGGCTGATAAAAACAACTCCCAGTATTTCCTTGGCATTGTTAAAGTGTAAAGTTTTATTTAATTATAAATGTGGAGCAAGAGATTATAATACACTTTCAAATATACTACATAAGAGAATTCGGATAGAAAACCATTTAAAATCCTTCTAGTAATGTCCCCCTACGCTGATTCTCAATCCGGCATATGCTGGGTGGGGAGGGGGAAGGGCCTAAACAGCATTCACAGCTTATCAGTGTTCCAGGTTTCATGCAAGGACAGTGTGAGCTCAAGCTGTCAGCAGTGCACACAGGTCCTGTGAGATTTTACCTGACTCCTCCATTCACATCTCTGCCCCGTGTTATCAGCTAGTTGTGCTAAGGAGGAGAGCCGATGTAAATGGAGAGGAGTCACATAAAAGATCACACAGCCAGGAGCTGCGTGCAAGCAGTTGATGAGCTCACACTGTCCCTGCATGAAGTAAACCGACAACACAGATCTAATTTAGTCCCCCCCTCTCCTTTATATGGTTATCTGGCTGTATTCAGTCTGTGTGAGAAGCTGAAGATGGATCTCACAGAGAATGAGCTTCACATACAGTCTAGTGGGGACATCTTGTAGAAGGTTTATGAATGTTTCCTTCTAAATTTCATTAATAAAGTATATTTGAAAGTTTATTATAATCATTTGCTATACAATATTATTAAATAAAAATTTAAAAAGTGGTTATGCTTAGGACATACTGGGAATGAGGGTCATGTGATACAATTTTATATGGGGCTGACATTAACAATTAATCAATGTACTAAGCTTGATGCTATATTCATGTACTGGGGTGGTTCTGGTGATGTATTTCTGTACTGCTTGTAGTTTTGGTGCTGTATACCTATACTGCTGGTGGTTCTGTATTCCTGTGCTGATAGTGCTTATGGTTCTGTATTCCTGAACTGATGGTGGCTGAGATGCTGCATTTTTGTTTTGTTGGCACTTCTGGTGATTTATGTACTGTTAGTAGTTCTGGTGATGTAGCTGTGATTGTGGTTCTGGCGCTGCATTTCTGTATTGATAGTGGTTTTGGAAATGCATTTATGTAACTTTGGAAGCTTTGGTGATGTATTTCTTTGGTGGGTTCTGATCCTGTACGCAATTAATAGTCCATAACTTGGCAGATAGTGCGATCCATGGCTACATTAATAAAGTGTTGTGCCTTTTGAGAGTTAAGGGTTGCTACATTTGAATTCATGTCAGAAGACTACAGGGTTGGGTCACACTTGCAGATTTTACATGCTTTTTGAGACTTGCATTTTCTTAAAACGCATGTAAAAACGCACCCATAGGCACCCATGCAAAAAACGCATGCCCCAATCGCAAAAACGCATTCCTAAAGTGCCATGCATTTTTGGCATGCGCTTTTACACTTAAGTGAGGAGCTGCCTTGAAAAAACGCATGCAAAAACGCATGGTACCATTTAGTGCCATATAAAAACGCATGTGTTTCAAAAAGGGCCCCATGTTAAAAAAAAACGCATGCATTTTTAAAAACGCACAAAAAAACGCAGCTTGCAGTATTTTTTGGTGCGGATTCAAAAACGCATGCAAAAACGCAGTGTGTCAAAAAACACTTTAAAAAACCATGCAAAGTAAAACGCATCAGACGCATGCTTATTTTTAAGGCACCAAAAAAACGCACTGCAAGTGTGACCTAGCTTATTTATACAATTAAGCACTGTAGCATGCGCAATCCTAACACCATGTAATATTCCCAGTGTCAGGAATTGGTTCGGCTGTGACTGACAGGTGTGACTAGTAGTACTTCACTAATCTCAATGTGTATCGGTGCGCATGTTCAACCTCTGCTACATTCATTGTTTATGGGTCTGCCAGAGAAAGCAGAGTAGAGCACTGTCTCCAGCAGACAATAAAAGAAGCAGAGGCTGAGCAGGCACATTACCACACAATTCAAGATGAGGCTCTGCCGAGAACAATTTTTGATATTATGAATTCCATTCTCTGGATTGCAGGGGACCGATACTGCTGAAATAGAGGTTAACTTTCGATGCTTGGAATTTCACCTTAATAAGTACAAGTATAAATTGCATTTGGAAAGTACAACACAGATGGGTGTTAGTAAGAAAAGATCTAACCTTCATAGGGATGAATAGTGAGCGGGGTGAATGGTTGAGGGCACCCAAGTGTGCTTTTTGTGATCCTCCTGCAGATAATTCAGAGGGGTGAGAGCCATGGTGACTGATGGCTGGTTGCGGTTTAACTACAGCTGTCAACTTTTGCATACCATTTTCAGTACGAATACCATGAGAAAGGTTGATTAAGGCACTTGTCGGCACACGGTAGCCTCTTGACTGGGAGCTTCTAAGAAAACAAATCGAAAATCGTATTTAGTTAGCTTTTCAAGGAATTTCCTAGAGGAATTAGCTGAATAAACAGGTTGTCATGTCAGTACCTTATATTTAAGCCACCAGGGAACTCCTCATCAAACAATACTTCAAGCAAGACATCAGCATCTCTTTCAGCTGCAAGTACATGAACAGTGACAGGAATATTATTTGATCTTATGCCAAAATTATTGTGTGTGGTCTCCAGAACAAGCCGTTTCCCCTTAAAGGGAGTAAAGTTTGTCAGATTATATTTGTACTTTAGAATCCATAGACATAAAGAACACTAAGCAAGATTAACGCAAGTCTAAAGAGACGATGTAGTCCTCAAATTTGAAAAGATTTCCATTACCTCCTTTAATCCCGATGACTGTGCCTCTGAGCCCCAATGGGACAGAAAAGCTCTCCCGCACATTGACAACACGGTCAAACAGGCGAAACTCTGCATCTCTGTCCGGAACAACTCCAAATTGCTGTTCAAGAGGCTGAGAAAAGCAAGAATACCATTATATATGACAAGTGAGAGATCATAAATTACAAACCCCTGAAAGTAAAAGAAATTAGGGGGAAATGTATCACTGTCTAACCAATGGAGACTTATTGTCCAGAAGGCCTGGAAAAGCAGTGTGATAACCACTGCAGGAGCTATAGCATTCCAGCCCCTTAAATGTAAGTTTACAATGCTAATAAATGTGTACTGATCACATTAAATCCCTTACTAGACTGTGATTGCAGCGATGACAACTATGGAGGTCACACATTATTATTGAAGCCCAATGAATGAAGACCAGCACATAACCTGAAGAGGAGGTGGCACAGAGGATTTATCAAGGTGATGTTATCGTAAAGCATTGCAAGTTTTTGCCAAATAATGTCATATGGATTTTATGGCCCCTTTATAAGGTTATGCTGGATTAAAACAAAATGTCTTTTCCAGACAAAGCTATAAATTTGCCTGTAGGTTCATGATCTGAAGTGAATGGTGCTCACCTGAAAAAACAGCCACAACCTATCTCAAAAGTGGCCTAGCTACTGGGGAAAAGCAAATCGTTTTCAAATGGCTTCAATGGAGGTAATTTCAATTTTAGATATATGCACAGTAGCATATTATCGTAAAGGGCAACTATGCTTTTAAGTAACTTTTCAGAATAAGCTGTCCTGTGTGTACAGAAGAGTTGCACCATTATTGGCCATTGCATGGCGTATTCTGCATTTTCAACCATTATTTCCACTGCATGTTTTATTTCTGGGAGGAGACTATCTGCTACGATGCCTAGCATACAAACTAAAATGAGGAATTCCTGCTTTTTATTCCTTGATGAGCACACAGAAATAAATGAATCAATGACAGCCCAATGGAAGACATTACACTGCAGTACTGAGCAGTGTAACTATGAATCCAGCTCTGGGTGAGGTGATAGACTTGTTAGAAAGCTCCGAATAATCTTTGTGTCTCCATTTGCTTGGTTTCTCTATTGCTCCCTCTGTGGAATATATTAGGAGGACTGAATACTTCACTGTGATTGCACTCGGTCTTGTCTTGAGAAAGACAGAGTTGAGCGGTTTTTATTTTGGAGTGAATGGCAACTTTAGAACGCAATGACAAATTGACTCATAAGTGCAGAAAGAAGCAGATTTCCCTAATCAAATATAGTGAATATTATGCTTATATTCCACACTCTGGAATATATTTTGAGAACCCGACAATGCATTGTAATTGCACGCTGTCTTGTCTTGTGCAAGATTGAGCGTTTTATTTCTCAGAGTGGAAGACAACTTTAAAAAGCAGTGAAATAGTGGAAAAAGATGCAGATTTCACTAATCAGATATATTACATACTCTTATATTCGCTTGCATCAATCATTTATGCAAATGTATGAATCCAATTTAATGTCAGTTACAAACAATATTTCAAATCATGAATTTAGTAAAAGTTTACTACAGTAAGGCCCCTTTCACTCAGTGTTTCTGTCCAGATCTGGCCAGAAAACGGCATCTGCCGCCTGACGGACGCACTTGCGGCAAGCCCCATGCATTCTCTATAGGGTTTGCGGCAAGTGCGGTATTGCTGTGATCCGGCACTTGCGGTAGTTACGGCCGCAAAAAAAAAAAAGCAGCTGACCGCGTTTTTTTCACGGCCGCAACTGCTGGATCACAGCAATACCGCACTTGCCGCAAACCCCATAGAGAATTCATGGAGCTTGCCGCAAGTGCGTCCTTCAGGTGGCAGATGCAGTTTCTGGCCGGATCGCCCGGATCCGAAGAAACGCTGATGTGAAAGGGGCCTAAAAATATCCTGTAAAGGTATGGCATATTTAAATTCTTGAACATAAACGTACCCGAAACAGTAAGTGTGGTTTCACAGTCACGCGCACCTTCTTATTGCTCTTCTTGGTCTGTAGAGAACATATAGATTACCTAATGGGCATTAAATGACTCTATACTCTATTCTGAAAATAGAAAATCTAAACTTAGAATTTGTGACATATTGTACACTGTAAGGATGAGGATACCTAGCAAATAAGTCAAAGGAAGTATTTGACTATAAAAAAAATATAATAAGTATCAAAGAAATTGTGGGACACTTAAGTACCATGCTAACCTTACACTCCGTAACCAACTCCTCAATTTTTTCCACAATAGCGCAATCCAAGATCTGCAAGTCACATGAGGAGCGTGCCAACATGCTAACAGGATGGGCTCGTAGCCAAGAAACAATCTCTTGAACTTTCTCAGCCCTACACACAAGAGAAGATACAGTATGTCACAACAGCAAGAAAAAGTCAGCCCCCACAGAAGATATAATGGCCGGATAGTTTTACCCATTCTCTTCCTCTCCCGGCCAGATGTCATCTTCATAGAACACATCATCTTGGCTGTTCTTTGAAATGTACGTGAATAGCTCTGGATACCTGTATAACACAGAAGCAATGCACATTTATCATGGATACACGTTTCATATTGCCACTGAAAATCAACTGATCGATATGCAATTAGGCAAAACTACTGTATGTAAATAGTAGAAAAAATGCTCAAATAATCTATTTTTTCTTTTTAGGAAATAAGTCTCAAGTATCCTTTTTATATCTATATTAGATGTGGCGCATTGGTAGGGTGGTGATGTCACGATGGGGGTGGGCTCTGTGGTGCTGGGGTGGCTTGCGTCTCTCCCCACCTGTGCTGTCTTCTCCCCTCTGTTTCTCTTCCCCCTGGTTCCTGTCTCTCTTCCCCCCTGTGCTGTCTTCTCAATTCAAGTGCTCTCTACTTTGAGCTTTCTCCCCACTGTGCACTCTCTCCCTCTAATGCGCTCCTCCACTTGTGCTCTCTTCCCCCTGTTTGCACTCTACTCACTGTGTGCTGTCTCTCTCCCCCGTGTGCTGTCTCTTCCCGTGCACTCTACTCCATCCAGTGCACTCTCTTGACCCCCCCCATCCCCTCCATCCCCCCCATCATCCCTCATGGGCTGTCTCTACCTCCTGTGCTGCCATTGCCCCGTGCACTCTCTCCCCACTGTGTGGCTGTGCACGGACTCTGCAGGGTGCACACAACAGCAGTTCCTCATTCGGCAGCGAGTACAAGGCATCTGTTGGGGTTGGCAATATGTACGATTGTTGGCGGCACTTGGGTGTGCAAATATGGCTGCCACTGGTGCGTGATATCGGGACAACATGATGCTGGAAGTGGATAACAGACGGGACTTCGCAATTATGTAAGTAGATTTTATAGTAATTTTTATTTGCACTTTTTCAATGGAAGGTGTAACAATAAACAACAGACTACAATATTTCCAGGACAGCTCAGCTGACATGTGATCCTACTGGTCTTATAGGGAACTAACAGATACAGAGGATAACTTTCAGAGCCACTGAAGACTGCTGAACTTTCCAGCCAGCAATGTGCAGCTCTATGTGATCGGCTGCATAGTGGCCATATGCAGGAGCAGTCCACCACTTAATGGCACTTTTATAGTTAATAAATTACGCCAAACTAAGTGCATGCCATGAAAGTTTACACACAGAACTGAGTTTTATGAGGGAAATAGTCCTTGCACACTAGCACACACACACACCTTGGTCTTTGTGCTGTCCCTTGCATACATGGATAGAAAATGTGTTCATTTGAGCTTGGTTAGTCTACGTTTTGCTCCAAAGACCAGATCATTATTTCCCTCATTATTTAGATAAAGCCATATGCTAAGTAGTAATTCCTAATGCAAATATCACTATGAGTAGCATTTACTGATCATTCTGAGATACAAGTTTATGGAGGTGAGATTAAAGGGCTTCCGTGAAAAAGCTTATTAAAGTTCTTTTAGTCAACAGATCTTGGAATAAGTAGTTCCACAATGGATATATTTAAAAAAAAAAAAAAAAAAAATTTTTCTATTGCTTCACTGGAAAATGCAGGAAAATAATGTATGCTGCCAACAGTAGGAGGGTGACACTAGGCAAAAGTATTAAGTTGGCTCCTCTCCAACAGTGAACACCCACCGACTGGAGGAAAGGTGGTCTGATTAAGCTTAGTGTCCGTAATAGGCGACATGGGACTGCTCTCAGCACTGTTCCTACAAAGGTTTGTATTGTTGTGTTTTACTCATGATTTCCCTTTGTTTTACAAACAGGCAGCTGAGTGTGTCTTCCACTATGACTTCTTACAGCACAGACAGAGAGAGCAGGGTGGCCTGATCCAAGTGGCTGAACCCTCACCTCTGCGACACACCCATGTTTAGAGCCACAAGATCCTGGTCCGGCCAGCACCTAAGCGCAGGAAAAAACGCCCTGTGTGTATCTATCCTGGGCTAAGCCTACCCAACAAGTCAGTTAATCTTTTGCAGAACTTCCAAGGTCTTTGTGCCAATCTGGCTTCCCCATGCGGCCTTGACGTCTTACTTTAGTCCCCGACTTCAATGGGGCCTACACCTGTGACCAGGAGCCAGCCAATCAGCTACTCCAGCTCTCGTTCTACACCCGCCTAACCCACTCAGCCTATTGCAGCACCGCTCTCTGCTCCCTCATGCAGGAATCCTGCGCGCTCTTTTTTAAAAGCTCCGTTTTTTTCAGCACCAACACCATCTTTACATGCCCTGTGTGCCCCGCAACTGCAGCAGTCCTCGCTTTCTCTCCTGGGACTCAGGCATAGCTCAGCAGTGAGTGTGTATCCTTACTGTCTGGGAGGTTTGGGCTAAATTTACAGTAGGGCACACTGATTCTTTTCTGTTGGCACTCAGTCTTCTGCACGGATATACCAGGTCTGGCATCCTCCCCTGTGCAACCTCCCTTGGAGCCTCCCGCTGCCTGCAAATAAAAGCGATTTTCATTACCCCTCTGGAGGATGAAGATCACCACTTACAATGTAGCAACCTCCTTGGTCACTACCTCACATAAAATTTGCTCTTGACTGCAATATGGAGCGTTCACCCGCCAGCAAATCCAGCTACCTGCAACAGGGGATGTTTGTTTGGTCCACTATTCAGTGAGCCAGAGTCACCAGCTTCCACACACCATATAGCTGCCCACATTAGTGGATCCAAAGCCGCCAACTACTACGTACCATATAGCTGCCTACATGCATGAAGCCGGAGCCACCAGCTACTATGTACCATAAAGCTTCCCACACCTGTGGCCCATGCGCACTGTCCACTAGTCAGTGAGCCAGTACCTACAGCTGCCACATGCCTACAACATGGTCCACACACACTGTCCACTATCCAGTGAACCAGTGACTCCCAGCTACCATGTACATACAACTGTGCTCCATGTGCACTGTCTCCTATCCCGTTCCTATATCTGTAGTCCACTACCCAGTGAGCCAGTGCCTCCAGATACCATGTACATACACTGTGGTCCATGTGCAATGTCTAGTGCCTCCAGTTACCAAGTACCACATTTTTACCCGCAGCATGTGTGGCACCCCAGAGTTCAAGTGCCACAGTGTCATTATCGCCCCCGGGTGGTAGTGTTAAACTTGAGAGGAACAGAGGGTATCCACACCAGACAGAAACTGTACACACCTTTCTACCTCTTGGCCTGAAGGGGGTGATCTAAGGGTAACCATCCTTATAAATTCTGGTCTGGGGCAGAGTTAGGGAGTTCAGTTCCTAGGAGGACCGAGGAAGACATCCTGTGGGCTGCAGCAGTGCTAAGCTCGTCCCAGGACAGCGCAGTCTAGCGCGAGAGACCCAAGTCAGGAGTCTAGAGGAAGGAGAGGAAAGCCTGAGGAACGGAGCATTGTCGTGCTCACCCCAGAGGAGAAGCGCCACAAAAACAGACACCGGAGTCCGAGGCTGTGCAGGGCCTAACAACTCGGCAGTCAATACCGAAGGTGGGGAATTCCAAGTTCCCCAGGCACACTGTGCCCGGAGGCAAAGTAGCGTAAAGAGCCCAGGAACAGCCGCCTGAGATTTGGGACTAAAGAAAGAATTTAGTTGCCTGCCATACCGGCACCAAGCAGGAGAGAGGGAGGACCAGAAGCTCAGCTTAAGCAGCAGCAGGGACCTAGCAACAAGGCGCAGCAAGGAGGCCTCACAACCTGTCGGGTGAGAAGAACCCAGAGTTGCTCTCAGCTGCAAGGACCATCATCTGTCGGTATTCCAGTTACACCAGTAAAAAGGCTGAGGAACCAACAAACCATGAGTCTGTCTGTTGCTTTGCGCCCACCATCCTGCACCCTACACCCTTGCCACATCTACTACCCTGGGGATCCGCTGCGCCCATGGGGAGCCGCTCCATCCCAGCTGCCCATTTATCGTCCCCAGAGGGTCTACCGCAGCGGTGGCCACTAATAGCCACAAACCACGGGTGGCGTCATGACTAACCTTCCCTTTCATCACCCTCTTCCCTACCAAGCCAAGAACTCCCTTTAACAACTTAACCCAGGGTTACGGAAGCCGGGTCTCAACCCCTGTGACACCCAGAACTGCTTAACAGCCCGGTTCCGAATACCCCACGGCCCTGGGGTGCGTCACATGGACGATAAGTTCTGTCCACTGCTCAGCGTACCAGAACCATTAGCTACCTCATACCACAAAGTTGCCCGCAACCATGGCCCATGTACGCTGAAATGGTAGTCGGTTTGATCATCTACCTAGTGAATCAGAATCCTTATCCTTAAAGACACTACATTCCTGTTGCAGCAGATACTTTTGCACGCACTCAGCATGTCTGATTCTATAAGTAATCAGAATCCTCTTACCTGACCGTAGTAGAGCTCTAGTGTCCTCCCCACTACCTACCGAACCAGACACTCTGCCTCTATCGTTCCACAATACCTATTATACCTACGGTGCAGACGCGCTGTCCACCCTTCATTGTAACAGACCCCCTGCGTGTTCAGCCCACATCATACTAGATTACTCACTATTGCAGTCTAGAACCCCGAATGGGTTCTTGGTTATGCAGACCCTCTTCCTGCATCACACAGTTGATTGCAACAATGGTCCATGCCTCTGCCACTCTCCTGTGTGCTAGCCCCCAGTTTTTGCTGATTGCTTAACTATAAAGGTACGTCACACAGGACATATGCCGCGATATTGCGGATCGCGGAGCGCCATCCTGACAACATCGCCGTGAGATGTCACACTGAGCAACTTACCGGCGATGTCGCCGGTAGTTGCCGCGGCTATCGCTCGCTGGTTGCCGGCGATATCTCCCTTTGACGGTACCTTAGAAAGATGGTCCGAATTCGTCGACCTCTACCCAAGGAGTTAAGCTCATTTTATAACAGTACCACATGATAGATCCCAGAGTAGCCCTAACTGCTTCTGCAAAGTCTCCACCTCAGTTTTCATGTCTGTATGTCACCTATTAACCCTTTTTGCAGAAGTTTGTCAAGTAGGATAACCTCCTCAAACTGAAGTTTAGACCATCTACAGTCACAATCCAAGGATTTTGAGCATGGTCATTGTCTCATCCTCCAAGGCTGGTGGTCTGTACTTACCTCCTCTCTATCAGAGCCTGGATCATATTATGTACTTCTCAGACTACAATCAAGGTATCGAAATCTCCTTCACCACATGCACGATTCCCATACTATTCAGGAAGGTGGTCCTCTTCCCCAGCAAGTATAGTATTCTTCCCTCTGATATTCCCAGGTGTTCTCACCCAAACAACCTATACCAGCATACAGAATCCCTCCTTGGGCCTCTCCTGAGATTCTAGATTCAGCCCAGTACTCTGCTCTTCCGCTGGCCGTACCAGTGGACCTGTCCGTCTGTCCAGCATTCGGCAACAGATGTTCCCCAGGCCGATTTACACGAGTTATGGGACCTCACAAAACAATACATTTCAATTTTGTCGTGCTGAGATTTATATCAAAAGGTCCGGTTATGCACTTGGCATATTTCTGTATCACAGTCCTTTCGAGACCTCTCTAAGACTGAATTGGTCAGACACCTGTTCTGGAATTGCCTTCTTGCCAGGCCTCTCCCACATAGGATGGAGCCTTCACTATCTCACTACCTCCAGGGAACCGTGCCTGGTTCCACTCTGCAGACTTTAATTCTCTTTTTCCTAAACCACTTATAGTTATTGGTCCACTACACTTTTTCCTTCGGCTTAGACTCTTTTTCAGTTACTTCAGGATTCAGGTCATCAGCATAGTCATCCTATGCATCCAGAATTTTCTCAGTCCTTTCTCAACCAGTTCCGTTTGGTTCCAGGACCCTTCTTTTTCAGCACACAGTAAGAGTCATCAGGTCCCTTAAAGCACTATACCCAGTTCAGGTCAACTGGAGTTCAGTTCATCCTTTGACAAATAGGATCGCTCTCAATCTTCTTTGGAACATATAACCCAGCCCATTCAGTCCTGAACATTCTTTCAGTTTCCACTTTCAGGCTCACCAAGAAGTTCGATTACCCTGATCTCTATTCCTCCCAGGAACTTGGAGCCTTTTTTTTTGCCCCTTCTCCCCAGTAGAATTCGTCACCCTTTTGTCGCAAAGTAGCGATTCTTCTCTGTTGGGTCACGGTTGAGGCTCTATCCCATGGACCAAACAATGTTTGCAGGTATTCCGAGCAATTTACATGTCTGAGGCAGGTTCAGGACTACAAACCCACTTTGCCCTGAAAAAGGTTGTCATTTAGTCTAATGATCCTCATCCATATCTGGTTTCAGCGGTGCATCATCTTCATCAGCCCTTAGATTCCAAGAGGCCTTTTAAGTTCCCTTGGTCTTTTCTCTAGACCCTTCTACACTCAGGGAATTTTCTGCACTATCCATTTACCTTGTCCACAGGGGAAGCCTTTCACCTTGCAGAAGTAATCATCTTGTGCAAATGTCTGGTGCAAACCTCTATATCAGTTTTTCTGATTTCACCCTGTCTTTCTGAGAAATTCCAGTTTCTCCAATGGGTTCTTTGACCACTACAAAAGTAGCAAATGCCCTTTTCCATTATCAGTTTCTGAAGAAAGGTCTCTGTACTTTAAGTCTTTTTGCAGGGACTTACATTATTGTTTGCGGATCCACTTTTACCTGCAAAATGGTCTTTTAGTTATCCCCCATCAGTGGACAGCTACGATGGCCATATGGGTTCTAACGATTGTATCGTCCCACTTCCGGATGTATCCTGTCCTTTTGAACTGTTAGCAGTGCTCTTTCTTACTGTAGGAATAGTTGAGAGGCCTGTACCTAATTAAACGTTATTTATAAGGACAGTTCGGGTCCAGACTTGTTCTGGATGAGAACTACATATATAGGATTCCTCCTAAACAGGTTTCTTATTCTCCTCTCCTCTTTCTGCACCGTCATTTGTCTGGCCACTAGTCAGCATCTCTGTAAGCTGCTTCCTTGTTTTTGCTTATCCTTTCTCAGGTGATACTGGGCCCTCCTCTTACCCTTTTGACTTATCGGGTCTAGGCATATATAGTTTGCTTTTTACAGCGGTCACTTCTGATCTTCTTTATTTTCTAGTCCTTCTCTTCCCACCCTTGGAAACTGCTTTAGGATGTCCCAGGTTCCTTTTTTCCCCAAAGACGTGACTGAGAAAAGAAGTTGGAATACACACTGTAAATCTTTCTCGGTGCCTTCATTGGGGAACACAGCACCCGCCCTTCTTATATGTTCTGTTGGGCCTGTCTGTATTTATTTCAGGTTGCTTCTCCTACTGCTTTTCCACTAACTGACCAGCGTTCCTCCGGTCAGTGGGTGTATACTCCTGGGGAGGAGTCAACTTTATTTTGCATAGTGCAGCCTCCTGGTGTCAGAAGCATACACCCATGATTTCCTGTGTCCCCCAGGACTCCGAGCAAGAGATTTTACGACGAGTAACAAAATCGTCTTGTTTCTGTGCGTAGATAATTTTATATATGTGTCCCTACTTTGTACTGTGTAATGTCTGTCAACCGTACAGGTACATGGTCTGATCATATGATAGCTCCTGGGCCAGGAAAGATGCAAAAGAGTATACAGACATTGCATATCATTGCGGGTTCTTTTGTGAGGTAAAACATTTTCTTGCCTGTTTTAAAAAAAAAAAAAAAGAAATTTTATCTCAAAGAAATAATTATTTGATATTCCCTGCTGTAATGTCTGTATACTTTTTTACTTCCTCCCCTGCCTAGGAGCTGTGGCATCATTAGATCATTCCTTGAATGAGCAGACATGGTCATCACACAGCACATATATTTCGACTATAAGACGCACCTTTTCCCAAAAATCTTGGAGGAAAGTGAGGGTGCATCTTATAGTCCAATTGTACTGTAACTGGCTGTCTATGTGGCGGGGTTGGCGGCGGTGGTGTGGGTCACAGGAGGCAAGGGTGGATCAGAGAAGGCAGGGGTGGATCACAGGAGGCAGAGGCGGGTCACAGGAGATTGGCACTAGCTACAACAGAGGCTGCTGGTGATCACGTGTGCCTGCTGTTTAAGAATATTTAATATGCACTGATCCCCCCGATTTTACAATTCTTAAACAGTGGGCACACGCAATCACCTAACATGCCACTGCTGCGGCCACAGGCAATCACTTGTGCCCGCTATTAAGGGAGGTGGATCTTCACCGCTGTCCACACACTTTATCCTGGGCGTGGAGCAGTGAATATCCTAGCAGCTGACGGTGTGTGGGAGCGCGGAGCATAACAGTGATGTCATGCGCTGCAGACTTGCACGTTGGTTAGCTGCCGGAATAAGAAGGTGACATATAGGCATGTGATGGACGGGGAGTATAATCGATTAAAGATTTTTTTTGTGCGCTGTGATGGGGGACAACAAATTCCAGGATGGGAGATCATTCACCAGGATGGGGGAACATGTGTATTAAAATGGAGGACATATATAACTGGAAGGGGCCCATGATGGGGTACATTAGTACAGAATTGGGGAACATTACCCCCACAACAGTGTCAGCAGCAGATTCCCTCTCTGAAACAGTGCGTCATGACCACATTTAATTTATTTTTTTTCCCCTAGAGCGTCTTATAGTCCAAGAAATATAGTACATAGGCAGAACACATATACAAGATCTCCGCACAGGAACATTTTTTTTTTTTTTTTTTTTAAACACATCTAATTGTGGAGCTTATTATTATGCCAAGATATATTGATAAACCCCTTTACCCCAGAGCCTGGTTTTCACCTTAATGATCCTGCCATTTTTCTGCAATTCTGACCAATGTAACTTCATGAGGTTATAACTTTGGAACACTTCAACGGATCCCAGTGATTCTGAGAATGTTTCTTCGTGACATATTGTACTTCAGGTTAGTGGTAAATTTAGGACAATATTTTTCCGTTTATTTGTGAAAATATTGGAAATTTGGCAAAAATGTTGAACATTTCACACTTTTCAAACTTGAATTATTTTGCCCTTAAATCAGAGCGTTATGTCACACAAAATAGTTAATAAATAACATTTGGACACATGTCTACTTTACATCGGCACAATTTTCGAAACTATAGCTTTGATAAGGAAGTTAAAAGTGTTAAAGAAAAAAAAAATTCAATTTCATTTTTAAATAAAATTTACAGAGACATTTTTTTTTTTTTTTTTTAGGGACCACACCACATTTGAAGTGATTTTGAGGGGCCTATGTGACAAAAATACCCAAAAAGTGAGACCATTCTAAAACCTGCACCTCCCAGATGGCTCAAAACCACATTCAAGTAGTTTATTAACCCCTCAGGTGATTTACAGGAATTAAAGCAATTCCCTCAAAAATCTACTTTATCCTCACATTTTCCTTTTCACTAGGGTAAAAGGAGAAATTGTACATCAAAATTTGTTATGCAATTTCTCTTGAGTATGGCAATAGCCCATATGTGGTGGATAACTACTGTTTGGGCGAATGGCAGGGCTCAGCACGTCACAGAATGTTAGAACGTTGAGCCATTGAAAGGAAGATTCAACATTTTTCCCACAAAAATGTTGTTTAAGCCCCAAATTTTGTATTTTCATAAGAGTAACAGGAGAAAGTGCACCATACAATTTTTTGCGCAATTGCTTTGGAGTAAACTGATACCTCATATGTGATTGAAAACTACTTTTAGTGGTATAGTGAAAATCTCAGAAGGGAGAAGTGCCATATTATATGTAGCTGAAATAGTGAAAAAGGAATAAAAAAAAGAGCCTCAAAGTGTGTTACATAATTTCCCCTAAAAGTGGAAATACCCCAATCGTGACTGCACAGTACTGTTTAGCCACATGCCATGGCTCGGAGGGAAGAACCGCCATTTGATTTTTAGAGCACAGATTTTCCTATATTAGTTTGCGGACTCCTTTGCAGAGCCTCTGAGTGCCAGAACAGCAGAAACTCCCTTTCAAGTGACCACATTTTGGAAATTATGCCCCTCTGGGAGTTCATCTATGGGTGTAGTGATGATTGTGTCTGTGGAAAACACCCATGGAGTCAAACACAGTGAATGTGGCACAATTAAAAATAAATCGCAAATAAGCCCTTGTAGTGCTCGCTCATTGTACCCAGCTCGTGCTTCTGGAGAAACACACCCCATTAATTAAGCGGGCTTCAGGACTGTCTAGGTACGGGCCCAATTAGACACACTCTCTCTAGAGCCTTCCATTTAATTAAGACGCCTTCGGACAGCACTAACTGAAATCTCAATCACAGTGGGAGGAAGACCTTCAACTCCAGCTTTCAGAGTCAATGGGAAAAGATATGCTCATTGACTCACCGATCCTCCATTTCCTCACGTGTACAGGAGGAGAGTTTCAAGTTACTTTCTAGACGGTATAGGGTCATTCCATGTCAAGTGATCCAAAAATGAATATTTTTTTTCCCTGACGTCCTCAGATTTTTTAAATTTTTTTTCTATATGAAGAACAACTTTATCTAATTACAAAAAAAAGTTTTGAATTTTTTTCTTTATCAGTTAATTTTTTACAGATTTTTAAAGTTTTAAAAAAGTGAGAATTTTGGCCTGGTATGGCTTTACATTTTCTATCATATCTCGGGCTAGAAATAAGATAGAGAAACAAAATAAACACCAATCTACTCAGAACTGTCCAGGCTTTCATCAGATATGTCACAAGAGGATCTTTGTTAATATTTTACCCATGTGATCGCAAGCGCAAAACTTTAAAACGCATTTCCGAAAAATCGGCGCGCTTTAAATATTTCAAAAACTGCCCATGTGTCTGCTTTGCTCTTAGCCACATCTGTACCAAATTTCAAGTTGGGATTGCAATGGGATCATATTTTAACATATTTTACTAGTAATAGCGTCAATGGGTCATTCCATATCAAGTGATCTAAATATGAATATTTTTTTTTACCTGACGTCTTTAGATTTTTTTTTTTTTTTCCTTTGTGAAGTACTACTTTAGTTAATTACAAATTAAAAGTTTAGAATTTTTTTTCTTCATCAGTTAATTTTTTACAGATTTTTAAAGTTTAAAAAAAGGGTGAATTTTGGCCTGGTATGACTTTACATTTTCTTATCTCATGCTAGAAATAAGATAATGAAGTGGGAGAGGCATCATTTTACTCAGAACGGTAACAGCTTTCATTTGAGATGTTACAAGACTATGTTTCTTTATATCAAATTCAAACTATTGACGGGCAATTGTGAAAAAATGACCGATTGTGTTCTTGGTGATTTTTGAATTGACACTATAATAGTTAAATATTTTGCACTTAGGTCCAATGAATGCGTCCATGGGGTCAAGCTGGGACAGAGTCATCACAAATTAGCCTTATTTGCAGATGACCTGCTACTTTACATCTCCCAGCCCCTGGTCTCCATCCCTTCGGTCTTAATGGAGTTTGAACGGTTCGGACAATTGAGCAACTTTAAAGTGAATTGCTCCAAAACCGAGGCACTCAATATTTCTTTGCCTGGAGAATTGGTTTCTCATCTATCTAAACAGTTCCCATTTAAATGGAAAGTAGAAGCCATTAAGTAATTGGGAGTCCTTATACCAAAAGATCTTAAACAAATATTCAATTTAAATTATCAACCCCTTTTGACTAACGCGGAATCAGCATTTACCTCCTATAGACAATTAAAGCTATCCTGGTTCGGGAGAATAAACGTAGTCAAGATGGATGTCTTGCCCCGACTGTTATATACTTTTCAGACAGTTCCTGTTCTATTGGATAGAGGCTTCCTCTCCAAAATGCAATCTATGATCCTTAGATTTGTCTGGGGGGGCAAGAGGTCCAGATTGCGAATGAATATCCTATCCTTGCCCAAGACCAGAGGAGGGGTTGGACTACCCAACATACGAGCGTACTTTGTGGCTTCCTCAATTGTTAGAGCTCTAGATTGGCATTTTCATGCGTCCTCCAAGAAATGGGTAGGGGTGGAGCAAGAGGGTTTGGGGATTCCGCTGAAACACCTGCTTTGGATTTCCCCTAAAGACTCCACAGACCTAGTACCTTTGACAGAAATGACCAGAAACACCTTGAAGGTATGGCATCTAGTGACGAAAACCCTCCGCTTAAACGACAGACTTAGCCCTTTGACTCCCCTTTTTTCCAACCCATCTTTCCCACCCAGATTTGACAGGCAGAGATTTTTATGTTGGCGGATTGTGGATGACACCCGAGTAGGACAGACTCTGTCCAGTGGTGGTTTGCCCCCGATGGCAGAGCTACAACTCAAAGAACCTACGAGACCTCTTAAGTGATTCGAATTTCTCCAATACAGAGCATACTTATATTCAGCTGACCACTCTTGCAGGGTAAGATTGACGCCCAACGTATTGGAGAGGTTATTCCAACTGGAGGCTCCACCGAGGAGCAAAATATCAGTTCTATACCAGGCCTTAGGGTCCATGAGAGAGCAGGGCACCCTTTACTTCCAACGTGCTTGGGAGAGGGAATTGGGGTGTAGCATTTCAGAAGCTAATTGGCAGAAATGCTTTATATTTACTCACTCACTAGCTAGCGCTTGTTCTGCACAAGAAAGAAGCTATAAGCTGCTCACTAGATGGTACTTGTGCCCGACGACACTCCGGAACATGTTCCCTGGAACCCCTGATACCTGCTGGCGCTGTGGGGAAGAGAAGGGTACAATGATACACATTTGGTGGAGTTGTGGGGAAATCCGGCGGTTCTGGTCTGAGGTTTTCAATGCATACGCCCGGATAACAGGTAAACAAGCCGAATGCTGCCCAGAATCGGCAATGTTATCCATTTTTCCAGGTCCTATTGGGCTACAGAAGAGGGATATTCTCCGCTTTTGCATCTCGGCTGCTCGTGCTGTGATCCCGAGGTTCTGGAAATCAAGCCGGGCTCCATCTCTACTTGATTGGTTCAAAGAATTGATGGACATATATCGAATGGAGGCGCTCGCAGCTGATGCGTCGGGATCTCGGAACAAATTCTTAGGGATTTGGGTTGAATGGATTCTTTTTCACGACTCTGCAGAATTTAGGAGTATCTTTTCCAGCACAGATAATATGGCTCGACCTCTGGCTGATGGGGAGCCAGTGGGATGAGTACCCTTTCTCCTTCCCATACCTCACCTGTCCCCCCTCCTCCTTTTTTTCTTTTTTTCTTACGTGGCTTTTCTTTCCCAGTATAACTTTTTCTAATGGTTTTTGTTTCTCTCTCTCTTCTATCTCTCTTTTCTTCCCATCTGATACATTCAGTCTAGGTATTTCCTTTCTACACCTATACCTTCAGAATTCTAGTGAACATTAGACAGGTATCGGAAACTCTGAGCTGTGAGTAGATCATTAATATTTCGGCCTTCCTTTCCGGTACACCAGTCGATAGACTATTCCAACTAGGCCTCAACGGGTAATGACCCACTTACATGGTCAACCTGTTAGAAGGGGCCAAGTGATAAAAATCATTCTGCTGGGGCTGCTTGTCCCCTTGACATCAGAACATCTCAAAACCCTGAGAAAGGTTGTATACTTGAGTGTTTGGAATTATATTTAGATTGTAGTATATATGGCACCAGAGATAAGCGCAAAAGTAAATTTGCAGCTTATCTTAAAGTTACTAATAACTTTGTGAATTCTCTTTTTGTATATTTTATATGTCTCAAGATTTTGTTAAATGATTGAATGTATGTCTTTCATATGTTTTTTCAAAATTTAATAAAAATGAGATTAACCGTAGTTAAATATTTTAAAATATGATCCCATCACGATCCCAACTTGAAATTTGGTACAGATGTGGCTAAGAGCATAAAAGACACATGGGCAGTTTTGGAAAATTTTTATTAAAACGTTTTTTCGGAAATGCGTTTCAAAATGTTGCGTTTGCATTCGCATGGGTAAAAAATTAAAATTAACAAATATACTCTTGTGACATATCTGGTAAAAGCCTGGACAGTTCTGAGTAGAATGGTGTTTATTTTGTTTCTCTATCTTATTTCTAGCCCGAGATAAAAAAAAAGTAAAGTCGTACCAGGCCAAAATTCACCCTTTTTTTAAACTTTAAAAATCTGTAAAAAATTAACTGATGAATAAAATAATTCCAAACTTTTAATTTGTAATTAACTAAAGTAGTACTTCATAAAGGAAAAAAAAATAAAAAATCTAAAGACGTCAGGTAAAAAAAAAATATTCATATTTAGATCACTTGATATGGAATGACCCATTGACGCTATTACTAGTAAAATATGTTAAAATATGATCCCATTGCGATCCCAACTTGAAATTTGGTACAGATGTGGCTAAGAGCAAAACAGACACATGGGCAGTTTTTGAAATATTTAAAGCGCGCCGATTTTTCGGAAATACGTTTTAAAGTTTTGCGCTTGCGATCACATGGGTGAAATATTAACAAAGATCCTCTCGTGACATATCTGATGAAAGCCTGCACAGTTCTGAGTAGATTGGTGTTTATTTTGTCTATCTTATTCCTAGCCTGAGTTATGAGGAGAAACGTAAAGGCAGGCAACAGCGAAATTCACACTTTTTCCGAACTTTGAAAATCATTTAAAAAAAAAAAAATTTTTTTTTAAATTTTTCTCTTCACATTTTGCATTGTCTGACATGCTATTATCAAATAACAAAATCTCAAAAGAATTAAAAATATAGAGGTAATTAGCATTGGTTCACTTGACATGGAATGACCCTATAGGGTCCCAAACAGACTACATGCTATCTTCTCAGAGGTGAGCCCTTTATGCTGGAGATGCGGTGAAGAAGAGGGTAACCTGATACATATCTTCTGGTCGTGCAAACGCCTTGCCCCGTTTTAGGAGAATGTACAAATAGTAATCCAGAAAGTTACTGAATTGACCACTGACTTAGAACCAGCCCTCGTCCTAATACACCACAGTGACATCCCAACGAAACGATACAAGAAATCGCTCTTATATCATTTAATTACAACATCCAAAGCCTGTATCCCTGCCTTGTGGGAAAAAAAAATACCCCTCCCACAATGGCTATGTGGTTTGCTAGAATAGACGAGATGATGTTACTCGAAGACCTCACATCTATCATCCACAATTCCCTAGACCAATTCATTAGAACCTGGTTTTACTGGTCAGAATTTAAAGGTTCGGACTATTACGCCTCACTGTTGGAAACAGGCTGAGTGACACTGTGACCTCTCCTAGATACTTATCACCCCCTTCCCCCCTCTATTTCTCACACTGATCCACCCTGATCCCTGCCCCCTCCCACCTTTCTTCGACTCTCCTATTGCTATTCTCTTCTCCGCTCAGGCTTCATTTTGTCCCTTTGAGTTTTTAATCCTTACTTAAGTTTTAGCTCCCCTTTGTACCATTATGCCAGACTAGCAAAGAAACTGCACACATGAAGCTCCGTGACGCCTCACGGCTAGTTGTCGGCATTAGCTCCAGTACTGTTGCAGCCAGAAGCCATACTCTTCCCTCTCGTTCCGTTTGCCGATACACAATACTATGTATGTCTTAACATGTTCGTTGTCATTCTTGAATATTATGTTCACTACTATCTTCAATTAACTGTTTTTCTGTTTTGATACTGACCTCAATAAACTTAAATTTATTTAAAAAAAAGTGTGCCTCCTCACTAGAATAATGCCAAACGTGGACATAAACTGTGGTTTAGGCTTTGTGGTGCTCCGAAAGGAGGGCAGCATTTAGATTTGAGAGCGCAGGATTTGCTGAATTTCTTTGGGGGCGGGCAAGGAGCCATTGAGCTTTTCCAGAGCCTTTGTGCTACCAGTAACATGGAAGCCCACTATATTTTCATTAACAGATGGTAGACCTGATTGGGGACTAGTCTTTTGAGGGTTGATTTGAATACAATTTGGAAATTTGGGTGCAGAACATTTTGGATTAGTCCACATTTAACCTGTGCTCTATGCTGAGCACTTACATTTGGGTTTCCAACTGCATCTCCAAGATGCATGATTCAGGTGAAAACCCTGTCCGATCCATTCACTAATGAGGGAGCAGTTACTCTGAACTGTTTGCCCAATGTTCACTGGTGTCCTTCTTTTCAAAGGTTCACAAAACTGTGGTTGACTGCACTTTTGTGCACACCTAAAGAGACAAGCAAAAAGATGGACATCGCCGGACCACAGGGCAGATGGGAACTCAAAGTGATTCTATCTGCCTCATTACAGTGAATTTTCTGTTTGAAATGCAGTCTGAATCACATTTATCAGAGATTTATGCATAATCGCTGATGTACACGCTCAGCGTAGAACATGAGCTGAGCCTTACTGCGATCTTGGGGAGGAAGAATAAACAAATTAGCAGCAGTTAAAGAATTGGCTTTACTACTATTTTTACGCCATTTACCTTGCGGTATTGGCGATTAGGCGGCTTTAATGTTCAGGTCAGTACGATTACAGTGATACCAGATTTATATTGTGTTTTTGCGTGTTTACGCCATTCATCGTGTTATAAAATTGATAAGAGAATGTTATTCTTGGGGTCAATACGATTACAGCGATACAAATTTAATTTAGTTTGTTTTATTGGTGTTAAGGCGGCAAAACATAATTTTATAGAAAAATAAAATAGTTTCTGCATTGCTGTATTCAAAGAGATGGAGCTTTCTTTATTTTTTCACTAACAGAGCTGTATGGCAGCTTCTTTTTTGCGTGATAAGAGGACGTTTCCAGTGATACCATTTTTATTTACATGCGACTTTTTGATCAGATTTTATTCCACTTTTTTTGGTATGATGAAAAAGTAGTGCTTTTGTCAGGTTTTATTATTATTTTTTTTAAATGGTTCTCACTGGAGGGGTTAACTGGTATGACAATTTTAAAGAGTGGGTCATTCCACAGGCCTGGCGCCAGCACTCCACATACCCGGGCAGATGCCGGTGCCCTGAAGCAGTGAGAGCCCACAGCTGTCTGTGAGCGGATGCAGAGGAGACCCGCTCACAGACAGCTGCCCTCTATCCCCTCTTTTCTCTCCTGCTCAGTTCAGATCTAGGTGATCGGTACACAACAGGAGAGAAAGCTTACCGGGAGCTGAATGGAGGCTGAAGGACCTGCCAGTTCCAGTCAGGTGACTGATCACATGACTGAAATCAAGGTCCTAGAAGAAACTGCTTCTGCTTAACTTCTGCAGCCTCCGTGTAGCTCCCAGTGCCTCTTACTTCTGCTCTGCACGGATCACGATCATCTGAATGTGGTAATATATATGTGTGTGTGTTTGTGTGTGTGTGTGTGTGTCTGATTATGTATGTATGTGTGGGTCTGCGTGTATCTATATCTGTATGTGTGTGTATTTGTATATCTGTATGTGCATGTAGCAGAGCTGTATCTGTATGTACATATATTGTACATGTACCAGATCTAGGCTTGTAGTGTGCATGTAGTGTCCATGTGGCAAAGCAGGGTGTGCATCTATGCATCAGAGCTGTGTGTATATGTATGTTCATGTATTGTATACATGAGCAGAGCTGTGTGTGTTTGTATGTGCATGCATTGTACATGTAGCAGAGCTGGGTATGTGGTCTGCATGTAGCAGAACCAAATGTGTATCTACATGTGTAGTATGCATGTAGCAGAGCAGCGCGTGTCTGTATGTGCATGACTTAGGCATGTACCAGTGCTGTGTGTGTATCTGTATGTTCATGTACTGTGTGTGTATTGTGTGTAGTCTGCATGTAACAGAGCTGTGTGTTTACATGTGCATGTAGCAGAGCCATCTAGGTCTATGGGCATGTGTGTCTATGTGTAGTGTGCATGTAGCAGATCTATGAGGCTACATGTGTGTGTAGCAGAGCCATCTATGTCTGCGGACATGTATGTCTGTGTAGTGTGCATGTAGCAGAGCTGCGTGCATCTGTATGTGCATGAATTGGGCATGCACCAGTGTTGTGTGTGTTTTATTTGTATGTTCATGTAGTAGATCTGTGTGTGTACTATGTGTGGTGTGCATGTAGCAGAGCTGTATGTCTACATGTGCGTTTAGCAGAGCCATCTATGTCTATGGGCATGTAACAGAGCTGTGTGTGTCATATATAATTTGGAGGGGCGGGGGCGGAGTGTAAATGGGCCCATTAAGACTCTTTCGCCCAAGGCCCACAAAAATCTGGAGCCGGTCCTGTCGTTCCGGACTCGCCAATACAAAACATGTTTACTGTTTTAGTTGATATTGTTAGATAAATATACATATTTTTTGCATTATAGTATTTCAGATTTACTTCGCTCTTTATTTTATTTTAAATATTTTTTTAAAACGTTGTTTTAACTTTTGTACTTAGTTCCTGTGTGGGACATTACTTTTTATTTATCTGATTACTCCTATAGTTCATTGTAATGCACCAGCATTATAATGGATTATATGTCAGTGTTGCACTCGTCATACGAACACTTTGCCTCACACACAGTGCATCTGGCATGGTGTAAGAGGCTTTCCATACCGGTGACCCAGTTTCTTCCTGACGCTGACCCTGGGTCCCCATGGTGAGCTCCTCTCCCAGCCACCTCCCAGCAATCATTATTGATTGCAGCATGTAAGGGGTTAAACTGCGTAAATGGTGTGGGGACCGCTCCTAGCAGTAAGTGTTGGGTCTCGGCTGTAACATCAGCCAAAGACCCGGCAGCAATGACGCAGGCACAGCTCTTGCGCCCGCAAAACCAGCAGGACATATTGGGTACGTCCTTGGTCAGGAACGCACAGACCATAAGGATGTAACCAGTACAACCAATGTCGGTAAGGGGTTAAAGTTAACTTTGTTCGTAGAAAACCCCTTTAAGCATTTATCATTTATTGGTATTCTTCTCTTCATGTACACAGTGAAATTATAGTTACAATTAATGAAATCTTATAATGGTAATATAATAAACATTTTTTCCTTTCTGCTGAAAGGATAAGCTAAAGTACTTCTTCTAACAGACAAAAATCCCTGAATAAAAGCATACCATAAATAAAGAATACCGTATATACTCGTGTATAAGCCGACCCGTGTATAAGCCGACCCCCCTACTTTTGCCCCCAAAACCTGGGAAAATCTATTGACTCGTGTATAAGCCGAGGGTGGACCCTAGCACAAGTATACAGCCCCCAGCAGTGTGGTATACACCAGTCCCAGAGGTAGATACAGCAGCCCCAGTGGTAGTATACACGCAGCCCCAGTAGTATATACAGCCCCAGTGGTAGTATATACAGCCCCAGTGGTAGTATACAGGGCCCCAGAGGTATATAGCAGCCCCAGTGGTAGTATACAGGGCCCCAGAGGTATATAGCAGCCCCAGCGGTAGAATACAGGGCCCCAGAGGTATATAGCAGCCCCAGTGGTAGTATACAGGGCCCCAGAGGTATATAGCAGCCCCAGTGGTAGTATACAGGGCCCCAGAGGTATATAGCAGCCCCAGCGGTAGTATACAGGGCCCCAGAGGTATATAGCAGCCCCAGTGGTAGTATACAGGGCCCCAGAGGTATATAGCAGCCCCAGTGGTAGTATACAGGGCCCCAGAGGTATATAGCAGCCCCAGCGGTAGTATACAGGGCCCCAGAGGTATATAGCAGCCCCAGTGGTAGTATACAGGGCCCCAGAGGTATATAGCAGCCCCAGTGGTAGTATACAGGGCCCCAGAGGTATATAGCAGCCCCAGTGGTAGTATACAGGGCCCCAGAGGTATATAGCAGCCCCAGTGGTAGTATACAGTGCCCCAGAGGTATATAGCAGCCCCAGTGGTAGTATACAGGGCCCCAGAGGTATATAGCAGCCCCAGTGGTAGTATACAGTGCCCCAGAGGTATATAGCAGCCCCAGTGGTAGTATACAGGGCCCCAGAGGTATATAGCAGCCCCAGTGGTAGTATACAGTGCCCCAGAGGTATATAGCAGCCCCAGTGGTAGTATACAGGGCCCCAGAGGTATATAGCAGCCCCAGTGGTAGTATACAGTGCCCCAGAGGTATATAGCAGCCCCAGCGGTAGTATACAGGCAGCCCCAGTAATGCAGGCCCCCCCCAGCGTCTCTCCGGTCACCTGTAAAGCAAGCTATACTTATCAGTGTCCCGCTCGCACCCGCCGCTGCCGACATCCGCGATCCTCCATCTTCATGCGACTCCTCTTCCTGTTTCCTGTGCGCGTCGCCGGGAATGACGTCATTGCCGGCGACGCGCACAGAAACAGGAAGAGGAGTCGCATGAAGATGGAGGATCGTGGATGTCGGCAGCGGCGGGTGCGAGCGGGACACTGATAAGTATAGCTTGCTTTACAGGTGACCGGAGAGACCCTGGGGGGGCCCTGCATTACTGGGGATGCGGGGGCTGCTGTATACCGATGTATACATCGGTATGTACCGATGTATACATCGGTATACAGCACTGACTCGCGTATAAGCCGAGGGGGGTACTTTTCAGCCCAATTTTTGGGCTGAAAAACTCGGCTTATACGCGAGTATATACGGTACAAGGAATTTCCATAGAAATAACCAATGTGAACACGCATACAGTTCCTACAGAAATGTTAATATTACCTCTCAATATACTCAGACAGCAGCTGCTCCACGGCAGAGGAATACGTCCATTCAGTCCCAACCCTCTTCGTGTAGCCAGGAACCTCTTCATTCTTTTTATTGAATTTCAAGTTCAGGCCCACATTGGCTTTTTGTTCTCCATGCGGACTAAAAAGGCAGAACACTTAGTTAATACTTCATGAATATCCAAAGTCGTATTACATTTAAAGAAATTTAAAGAAAATGTATCACAAGGTGAAAAATTACCAGTGTTTGCTCTAATTTAATCTCACTGCTCACAAGTATTCCATTTTGGTTTTTTTGCTTTGCTGTTTTTCTTTAAATTCACATTACAGTTCCAAAAACACGGGCCTTTTTGTTCAGGACTATATTTCATGGTCTTCACCAAAGGTGGTTGGCTCACAGAACTCTCTGGGGCGTCTATAGGCTGCTCTGGAATATTGCCATGTGAGAAATTCCCCATTGGATAAGACCATTAAAGTAGCACTGAATTAAAAAGGCTCTTATCTCTAGAAATGTATGGTGGACTTAAAGGGAATCTGTCACCAGGTACTTGCATCCCATCCGAGAGCAGCATAACGTACAGAGACCCTGATTCCAGCGATATATCACTTACTGAGCTGCTTGCTGTCGTTCTGATAAAATTACTGTTTTCTCTGCGGCAGATTTAGCAGTTTATGAATATGATGGACTACCTGGCAGCAGGTCCTAGTCCTCCAATAATAAAATCACCGTTTAATCAGCTGGAGATTATGAAAACTACATTAAGCATCCCAGAGTGTGACACAATCACTGGAATCAGGATCTCTGTCTCTACATTATGTTACACTCAGATTACTGGCAAAATCCTGGTGACAAATTCCCTTTAAAGAAGAAGAAAAAAAAACAAAAAACAAAAGCAATACTAATGGGAGCAGCACGAACAAAATAAAAGCAAAAACTGGTCACTTTTGATCTGGTTTAAAGCACCCTACAGTGTTTTTGCTTTTTTATTGTACCACTATAGGAGTGATTTAAATGTTTGTCCCCCAAGCCCTGTCTTATACTCCCCTTCCACCATCTTTACACTTTTCCAGCAGCGCTCTGGTCGGACCGCAATGAAAAGTGGCCCATTCCAGTAGCACGGAATGCTTCGGAGGTCACTTTTAAATGCACCTATGGGAGCCTCGTTCTGGCTCGCAGAGATGCGCCTGTGACACAAGTTATGACTTTGTCAGAAACTACGGGCACAAGATGGCGCCGGAGCAGGCCCGGTAAAGTATGAAAATGCCGGAAGGTGAGTATAAAGCCCCTTTCACACTGACGTTTTTGTTCAGATCCAGACAAAAAAAAAACGCCTTGTGGCAAGCCCCATGCATGGTCTATGGGGCTTGCGGCAGGTGTGGCAAGTCCGGTATAGCCGCAGTTCCGGCAGTAGCGGACATGAAAAAAACACGAGTGACGGAACCGCAATTATAACCACACTTGCCGCATGCCCCATAGACAATGCATGGGGCTTGCCGCAAGTGCAGCTGTTAAGCGGCACATGCAGCATATGCGGTAAATCTGACGCAATTTGACAAAAATGCTAGTGTAAAAAGGACCTAAGACAGTGGGCTTACATTTAAAGGGTTAGTCCAAGATCAGCAACTTTTCTAACTTCCCATCTTATTTATTCCTATAATCTAAGATATCTTCTAATACACTTCCTTTAATAATTCCCTACAGTTCCCTCTCTACACTAACAGCTATTTTTTTCTACTTCCGGCTTGATGACGCTCTGTGCGAGTGCTGCAGTGCATCCTGGGATATTCACATTATGGAGCAACATCGAGCAGGGTGACAGTTTCAGGGATGGGCTGAGGAAATGTCAGGTGCTCAAGAGTCACTGTCATGCTGGTTTCAGGGACGGGGCTTATTTTATGTTCACAAATGTCTCCTGCCCCCCTTACTCTCTTCCCCACAGTGCTGTCTCAGCCCCCATCTTACTCCCTTCCCGCAGTGCTGGGTGGGTCTCAGCCTCCCTTCTACTCCTTCCCTGGAGTGTGCCTTCTCAGCCTCCATCACCCACCTCCCCGCAGTGCTGTCTCAGCCCCCTCTTCTAAATCCTTCCCAGCAGTGTGCTTTCTCAGCCCCCTTCATCCAGCTCCCTACATTGCTGTGTCTCAACCCCGTCTTATCTTCTGCCAGCAGTGCGCCGTCTCATCTTCCCTCACTTGCTGGGTCTCTATTACTGTGTGACCGCGAACTGTCAGACCAGCGGTGCAGGAAGACATAAGTAATGTCAGTGGTCTATCCTGGGTCTCGCGCACACTGATTAGTCAGGAGCTTTCGCCTGATGTCACTTGCAGGTGGCACTTAAGACCTGAGATCGATCACCGATGTCACTTATGTGACTGCACGGGAATAGGAGACAGCATGTCGGGGAAGATGAGAAAGTGCACTGTGGGAAGTGAGTAAGAAGGGGACGAGCTGAGAAGACACACTGAGGGGAGAGAGTAAGGGTATGTGCCCACAGGGCGTTTTTCCTGCGGTTTCCGCATGCAGAAAACCATTGGTTTTATGTTAATGTATGCTAATCTGTTCCTGCGGTTGGGCTTCCCAGCAAAACCAATGTGTTTACAAAAACGCTGTGCCCACACATTGGTTTTGCAAGTGTCAAGAACTGTCAAATACCTGTGTTTTTGGTGCGGATAGCAAACAATTGACATGTTAATTCTTTCTGCGTTTTTGGTGCAGTCAATGGGAAAAACGCAGCATCAAAAACGCCGGATAAATGCACAAAAAACGCAGTAAAAACGCGCAAAAAACGCAGACAAGATCTTAGCATTTCTCCTGTCAAGGACTCTAGGATCCTCAGGTTTTCCTGCGTTCATGACTGCACAAAAAACGTCCTGTGGGCACATACCCTAAGAAAGGGGGCTGAGACACAGAACAGCAGGGAGGGAGTAGGAAGGAGGTCTAGAAGGCACACTGAGGGGAGGAACAAAGGGGTCTAGAAGACCCACTGTGGGGAGGGAGTAAGAAGGGGGTCAGGAATTCACAGTGCGGGGAGGGAGTTAAGGAGCAGGAGGCTGAGAAGGCGCACTGCGCGGAGGGAGTAAGAAGGGGGGACTGAGACACAGCACTGCAGGGAGGTAGTAAGAGGGAGGCTGGAGGCCTTTGTGAATGTAAAAGTGACAGCCCTAACCCTGAAACCAGCGTCACAGTGACACTTTGTTTCAGGAAGGGACTGAGGAAGTGCTTGTTGCCTGTCACCCTGCTTGATGACGCTCCATGTGAGTGTCCCAGGATGCACTGTGCCACTTAAATGGAGCATCATCAAGTAGAAGGAAAAAAAATACAATAGCTGTTAGTATAGAGTGAATGGTACAGAATTTGTAAAGGAAGAATATTAGAAAATGGCTTAGATTATAGGAATAAGGACTGACCCTTTTAAACAGCTGTTGAAAGAAAAATGCTGTAGTGTGGCTTTAAAACACCATGCATCTCTCTGAGCCTTCATTTAGGGACAAAGGAAACCATGGTGTGTATGCTACTGCACTGGGAGGATGACACTATGCAAAAAAATTAACTCCTCATCAACAGGGTATACCCAGCAGCTGAAACCAAACTAATCAGTCAGTAAGAAAGCAGAAGGAGCAGCAACATCAGGAAATACCAACAAACTAGCCCAAAAAAGAGGGCGCGTGCTGTGAACCCCAATGAAGCTCCATAGAAAGAGATTTTGTGGTGAGTACCCAAAATCTTTTCTCAATCGCTTCATTGGGGGACATAGGAAACCATGGGATGTCCTAAAGCAGTCCCGTGGTTGGGAAGAAACAGAAGGAAGCCTAGCTCAGGCCTAAGTCTGATCTACTTCCATTTGCAGAACCTTCTTGCTTAGGATGGCATCTGCCAAAGCAAAAGAGTGCACTCTCTAGAACTTTACAGAAGTATGCACCTGGTAGCAGCCTTGCAAATCTGTGACATCGAGGTCTCAAGTGGGACAGCCCAGGAGGCCACTACTGCACAGGTAGAATGAGCCCTGACTTTGAGCTGGGCCGGTCTATCCTTTACTCCATAGGATTCCAAGATGGCAGAATGAATCCAAAGAACAATGGTGGCATTAGAGAAATGCATACCCCTTCGATGGCCATCAAGAAGCACAAACAGGGAATCTAAGTCATGGAAAGATGTTGTTCTGTAACAGAGCCGGGTAGATCTAATGAGATCCATACTGTGTACAGATCGCTCCAGGTAAAAAGGAGATGGCCAGAATGACTGAAGAACAATATCCTCATTAAGGCAGAGACCAACTTAGGAAGAGAAGCAAGTACAGGGCAAATTATCACTTTGTCCTGGTGAAGAGTGAGAAATGGACAGCGACAAAATAAAGCTGTGAGTTCTGAGACCCGCTTAGTGGAGGTGATTGTCACCAGGAAGGCAATCTTCCAAGAAAGAAAAGTGGGAGAAATCTCCTTAATGGGTTCAAAGGAAGAACCCTGAACATCCAAAACTAAAATGGCATCTTACAGATCAACAGGAGATCTAACATGAAGCCCCGAGGGAGTTATGCTCTGTAAAAAGGTCTTAATTTGATAATCTGAGAGCAGGAAGCCATATTCCACTGGAAGAGAATAGAAAGTGCAGGGTGGGAAGGGAGCGACTTGGTTAACTTCACACCAACAGAAGAAGGCCTTCTATATGTGATGATAGATACAGCAGAAATGAAGGCTTCCTCATCTTGATCGTGGTATGAATGACTTGATTGGAAAAAAAAACCCCTGCCTTCAAAGCTATAGCTTCAACAGCCATGTTGTTAAAGTGAGAGATTTTGGGGGGCGTGTCCGGGATGCAGAGCTGAGCAGCTGCACAGGAATAGAGCTCCCATCAGCACACCCGCTTTCTAAAGGCACCAGCTGTGACACCTAGCTGCACCAACCGGCTTATTATGGGTCCCTGGATAATCAAGACAACGCAGAACCCACCAGTAACCCTATTGGTTCAGAGGACGGTCCTAGAGGCCTTCAGGACCAGAGATTAGGAGGCCCCAGGAGATCCGATGCAATCTTTGCAGGACCGCATGGAAGAGGAGCCGGAAGCTCCGGAGGGCATGGTGCGGGGAGAAGCGGAGATAGGAACTGAGCAAGCTGTACAGAGGGAGGAGTGAGGTCCCGACCATCATGATCATGATGGTGCCCCTCCGGTGCGGGGCCTCTCTCCCTCCCAGCCCCTGACACCTCGGCCAGGTATTCCACAGGAGGCCCCCAAGGAGGAGGACCCCGGGACCCACATGAGCCCTGCGGCTGCAGGAGCGCATACTCTGGTGCCATTAGTGTCCCTAGGTTCCGGTGATCCCCTTGGGGTGTCCCTTTGGGTAACTGGAGTGGGGGGACCCCTAGGGTCAATGGGGCCTTCGATCTCTCCCGGTCCCACCATACTTCGGGAAGGCTCCAACTGCACCTGCACCAGGGACCTGGTCCGGTCCAGGGCTATCAACTATGATCTCTACCAATTGGCAGGATTTATTAGACCGGATCCCCTCTAAGGATGATTTCAAGGTCCTTATTAATGAAGTTAAGGACACTTGCAGATTCAAAATTGCAAGTGTCAGAAAGGACTTACACCATCTCTCAGGCAGAATGGAAACATTGGAGGAGAAGCACGATGCCACAGAACCCATGTAGATGAACTCCAACAGCTTGTTTTGGCTCAGCAGAAATCATTGAAGGCAATTCAGTCCCACTTAGAAGATCTAGATAACAGAGGCAGGCGCTGTAAAATTAGAGTCCGAGGGGTCCCTGAATCAGAGGGGCAGGAGACTCTGAGATCAATACTTCAACCTATATTCAACTCCATTCTGGGTGACCCCTCCGCTTCTCAGATTACAATGGACAGAGTGCATAGGGCCCTGCAACCTAAGGACTCCTCCAACCAGCCCAGGGACTTAATCTGTTGTATGATTTTGAGTTAAAAGAGAAAATCAAAGCGGGTGCCAGAGCCAAGAGGTCCGTGTGCTACGAGGGAATCGAGATCTAACTTTTCCCTGACCTCTCCAGTATGACACTCCAGAAGCGGAGGCACCTTCAGCCCCTCACTAAGGTCCTTGCGGACCACCAGATTCTCCGTCAATGGGGGTTCCCTTTTGCTCTCATCGCTCGGCGTGAAGGTCGCATGGATATCTTACGCACACCCGCAGACTCCCCTGCATTTGCTAAGCTCTGGACATTCCTACCATCAAGTTGCCGGACTGGGAGTTAGTTCTGCCAGGCACTGCGCCCCTCCCGGTGTGGTCCAAGGTGGTGCCCAGACGTGAGTCTAGGAGGGGAGTTGGTGGAAAGGGTATCCCTCTTCTCCTTGCCCTAGTTGAATGTCGTCTTCAGACATGATGGATTCGATGGTTATCTGACAACTGAAGGCTGTTGGGGGTCTTAATGGTCCTTCTTTACAGATACTTCTTTCTATAAACTTATTGCTGGTACCCAATTCAACATGTTTAATAATGTTTTGTATGTTTTATAGCTGTTATGTACTATCTTGAATGGAACGTTGAGCCCCACTTAATCTATTTTAGATCACGGCGTGAGCCTTCCTTATCTCAGGGCGGTTCTCAATTAAGTTTCCCTCAGCGAGCCTTTCTATCTAGGCTCTATATAATCCTGTGAACTTTCCCCCACTTCCACGACTGGGGATCGGTCAGGGACCCTAGGTTTTTCCCTAGCTCCTTGAAGCTTCAGGCTTTTCCCGATACCAATTCCCAGCCTACTTACTGCCCGGGAATATGTTGTAATAATTTGATGTTTTATTTTGTGTTCCTTGTATGTTAGGAAAGTTATTCTTTAAGCCAATGTTCTTTTTCTCTTCTCCTTTTCCTCTTTTACCTACACTGCTGTTTCTTTCTTCTCCAGGGGTTTTTGTGGGCTTAGGGGGTTAGCGGTGATCCTTTTCTGTACTTCTGAGGGTCCCTCTTCAAGATGTGTAATCTCACATGCGTCATTTGCCATCAGCTCCTCCCACCATATTTACATCAAAGGTGCGCATAGTCTCTATTAATGTACACGGCTTCAACTTCCCTAGAAAGTGTAAATTGACCCTCCAGGAGTTACCTTCCCTAAAAGCGGACATCGCTCTTCTCCAAGAGACACATTTTGATAGCACGGAGTCGTTCAGATTTGCAGCCCAATATTACCCTATGAGATACTCTGTCCATTCTAATAACAAACGAGGAAGGGTGACTATACTAATATCTCAATGCCCCATCAGAGTCTCTATGGCTCACTGTGATCCGGGAGGTAGATTTGTGGTTCTTGAGCCCATCTGAGGGGACAGCCGATAATTATAGTAAATATATTTGACCTAAATAGCGGTCAACTGCACTTCATGAGAAAGGTCCACGCTCTGATCCACAGTCTGCCTACAGCTGCTGTTTTGTTGGGAGGCAACTTTAATGCACCTTTTTCGGAATCCTTCGATCGCCTTTAGGTCAGGTGGCATTCCCCATCAGAGAGCTTTAGAAAACGGTCCTCTGAGTTTAGAAGGTTGATCAGAGCAGAGGCACTATTTGATGATGGAGGGCAGATCGCCCAGGGGAGAAGACCTTCTCTTTCTACTCAGCTCTGCATCAAACCCATACCCGGATTGACTATTTCATTATTAGCAATTGGATTGTTGGTCAGATGGAGAGTGCGGAAATGGGTGCCATAACATTGTCGGACCATTCACCCATGATTCTCGATCTGATGAAATCTAAATACTCCCAGGGGAGCATGTCACTTGCGTCTGAACGAATTCTTGATAAACGGCTTCCCTACATCGACATCTTGTGGAGCACTTCCAATTTAACACAGCTTCTGCTTCGTCGCCGTCTGTTTTGTGGGAAGCCCACAAAACTGTGATGAGTGGTCATTGTATCAAGGAGGGATCTCAGGCCGAAAAAGATGACAGAGCGCTACACCTTAAGCGGTCCTCGCAGTTGAAACTCTGGGAAGCTAGGCTCTCGGATAACCCTTCCTTGCATAATCTGAAGAAGGTGATACGGGTACGGGAGAAATTGAAAGACCTGTCCATTAAGAAGATGGAGAGATAGCTACTCTTCTCTAAACAGAGGTACTATGAGAAGGGGAATAAAGCCCATTCTCTGCTAGCTTGCCAACTTAAAGAACACACTTCCATGGCATGTCCAGAAGCCCTATGTGATACCGATGGCACTGTACACCATAATCCCTCCTCCATCTCAGATGTTTTTTTACAAGAAGCTTTACAATCTACATCAGTCTCCGGCTGGTTTGCCCTGTGGGCGAGAGGAGCTCGAGGGATATCTCTTCAACCTTCGTCTCCATCTCTTTCAGAGGAAGCGGTGACTGCTCTTAATCAACAGATAACATGTGAGGAGTTGGAGGAAACCCTACAAGCAATGCCCCATGGCAAATCACCTGGTCCAGACGGCCTGACGTACCTCTGTTATAAGGTCTTCGCTAAGGACTTCGCTACTCCATATGACTAATCTTTTCAATTCCTCTTTAGAAGGCTCTGAGATTCCTAGTACTATGCTACATTTCCATCTGATACTCCTTCCTAAACCACCTAGAGATCCCCTGGATTGCGCTAATTACAGGGCCATTGCTTTGTTGAACTGTGACTTGAAAATATACACCAAGTTACTGGCGTCTAGACTGGGTACCAGGCTTCCCCAGATAATACACAAAGACAACGTGGAGTTTATTCCCTGTCGCTAGGGAGGGGACAACACTAGGCGAGTCATTGACTTGGTCGATGTTTCCAATCGAAGACGGCAGCAAATGTCGGTCCTGAGCCTGGATGCTGAAAAAGCCTTCGATTACCCTATCTGGCCTTTTCTATTTGCAATATCACAGACTTTTGGCATCTCAGGCAGGTTTTTTTACTGCAACCTAGGCTTTACACAAATCCCACACAGCATCTATCAAACTCCCCTTACACACCTCTCCACCTTTCCCAATCTCGAACGGTACGAGACAGGGGTATCCTTTATCCCCTCTCGTTTGCCATGTGCATAGAACGACTGGCGGCTGCTATTTAGGTGTAATGTGGACATTTCGGGGTGGCTGTGGGCAGTAAGACATTTAAAGTGTCTCTCTTTGCTGATGATGTCCTCCTCACCCTTACTAACCTGCACATCTCCCTATCTAACCTAATGTCAACCCTGAAAGAATATGGGGAATTTTCAGGCTATAAAATAAACCAAGCAAAGACAGAGGCTCTCCCCCTGAATCTTCCTCCTGACGTCCTTAATGTTCTGATCCTTAACTTCAAAATTAGGTGGAAGACGGAGGCCATAAGATATTTGGGGGTGAACTTTTCTTCTGTTGACACTCTGTACAAATTGAATTTCCCTCCACTCTTTAGAGAACTGAGGGCCCTCTTACAAAGATGGGCGTCACTATAGATTTCTTGGTTATGGAGAGTGGCATTGGTGAAGATGTCTTTATTGTCTAAACTCGTATTATTTTGAGACCTTGCCAGTAGGTGTCTCCTTAAGAGAATTTAGACCCCTCCAAGCAGTTACACTAAAAAAAAATTGAAATAACAAAAGGCATAGGATATTTATATAGATATGGTTCTCTACTCAGCTTCCGGTGCTCAGGAGAAACAAACACTCAATAATATAAAAATAACTCCGGCACTCAGTTTAGAGATTGCATGAAACCGTTTTATTTTTTGAAAAATTTGTGATATTCCATAAATGAAAAAAAATTTCTGACGTTTCGGTCACTCAGACCTTGTTCACAGAGAATATCTACATAAAATCAAAAACAATAATATCAGGAATACAATACATGACATGACAATTTCTTGTTCTGATACAACAGATGAAAAGAAGAAGCAATCACAATACATGGCAATTTCCTTGTCCAATTAACACCAAAATTATATAAGTAATCATGGAGTAAGCCCTTTTTCATTGAAGTGCATGTGAATAAAAGGGACCCAACCAGAGTCCTCAAAGAAAAAGAAAAAAGAACGTGTTTACCTTATAGCAAATTTTTCAAGAGAAAACAATGATGGCTGTATTTATACTGTGTCTGTCAGCTGCAAAATGAGAGTAGGAATCAATATATTATCACTACTATATGTCAGGCATATAACAGAAAATAAATATAATCACTACCTGTTGTTTAATACAATGTGTATCACTAGGTACTGTGACGTCCCATATATATAAAGGATCTGGTAAATCCTATGGATTGAACAGCAATTATTGATAACACATAACTGCACATGTATTTGATATTTAACACCCCTATAATCAAGAGGAAAAACATATTAGGTGTCATTACCTTTAAAGTTTGATACAGGAAATGTGGTAAATAGGGATTAATTCTCCCATGTATTGAATAGGGGCCTTATCATGGTCCCTGTAATCAAAATACAAAACAAATTCTGTTGAATCAATGTAAAAAACTCACATAAGAAATAAATTAACTGACATGATAACAGGCTTTCACATCAAGTCTCCCCATGACTAACGGGTGTTAATTGCCCTTTAAATACACAAAGATTCCTCTCTTTCTATTTGCAGTATATTATGCATATGTAAACAATGTTAAGTACAACAGGTGTTAATCACTTTAGAGTGAAAAACACCCCAACAAAAGGGCTACACTCCTCTGATTACACGCTGGCTATTTGCAGCAAAGAAATAAAAATCGGTACAGTATACTGTATACCTTGTGAGCAGTGTTGTAAGCGGGTCCCGCCGCCTGAATGCATGTGCGGCTCTCTGTGAGCCGCGCCATTAAAAGTCGGCGTGTGACGTCATTTCCGCCGGCGTCACTAGCGATGTGCGCAGGTGCGGGAATGAGAAGCTGTGTTATGTTGTATAGGTGTTACCTAGGAAACCGGTCTAGCGTGATCTTGAAGACACTTAAGCACAGTGTGTCTTCAGCAGGATTGGGATTAGTATCTCACCTATAAAGAAAAAGGGGAACTTTGAAAGAACAATAGGGAAATATAAGTACCGTATAACAATATGAACATGTAGGTAGTCAATGCTAAGTTAGAAAAAGATGATTATAGCCCGTCTTAAAGGGACAGTGTACCCATTATTAAAAAAAGCTTTTTAATGTGAAAAAAACTTTATATGAAAAAACTTTTAATATTTGGTCAATATGACTGTCATATTCTCTGTTTAAGCCCAAAGGAAACTGGGTCTGTAACTCAAGAATCCATTTAGCTTCCAAAGTTAAGAGCTGTTTCACCCTATTACCCCCTCTTCTAGAAGGGGGAACGTGGTCTATGACCTGATATCTGAGTTGAGATACATTATGCCCCATCAATGCATAATGTGCTGGAATAGGCAATAATGTTTTGCCACACCGAATAGTGGACTTGTGTTGGCCGATGCGGTCCCGGATATGCTGGGTGGTTTCTCCAACATATCCGAGACCGCACGGGCATTTAATCAGATATACAACAAATGTGCTATCACATGTGAAAAAGTTCTTAATCTGATATCTCTTGCCTGAGCGTGGATGTGTGAATGAACTACCTTTAGCTATATTTGTGCATTGAGCACAACCCAGGCAAGGAAAGGTGCCAAAACGAGGTGTTCTAAGAAACAGTTGTCTCATTCTAGGTTTATTAGAGCCAATATCTGCCCTCACTAGTGTGTCACGAATATTAAGTGGGCGTTTGTTACAGAGGATCGGTTTAGTTCTAAATTCTGGAATGTCAGGATACGATTCCTGCAGAATGTGCCAATGTGTTAAAATACTTTTATTAAGAAGGGGGGAAAAAGGATGATAGGTATGGACATATGCCACCCTAGGACCATCCACTTTCTCCCTCCTTACCTGTCATTTAACAAAATGTGTGCTGGGTATCCCCGTTCTTTAAATCTCTGAACCATCTCTTCGTGACGCATTTTGCGGGTTGATTCTTCTGTGACTATACGGTCTATTCTACCATATTGTGAGGAGGGTAATGCTTTTTTGATATGACGCGGATGGTTACTTGAGTAATGTAACAAGCTATTGCGATCCGTTGGTTTCCTATATAAGTCGGTAATAACCCTTCCTTCAGGTAAGAGTAAGACCATTGTGTCTAAAAAACTGATTTCACTTTCATTCCAATTTAATGTGAATGTAAGGGAAGGTACAATACTATTCAGGTCAGTTACAAATGTTTCAAGGGATTCCAAATCGCCTTTCCATATCGTAAATATGTCGTCGATAAAACGAAGCCATATTAGGATATGAGAAGAAAACAGTGGGTGTGTATAGACATGGTTTTCTTCAAATTCCGCCATATAAATATTCGCATACGGGGGTGCAAGTTCTGAAGGTGAACAACCTAGACAGGTTTTTTTAGATCCACGCCGGGCCAGAAGGGCCAGAGGAAGACGAGGAGGGGCCAGAGGAAGGTACGGTTACCCGAGTCGTATGGTCACCAGGTCCCAGGTAGGGGTGAGAACATTGTTTACAACATTTCCTCACATACATTATCACCCTCAGAAACATCATTACTACAAAAAGGACTTTCCTTTTGTCCAACGCCCTCATTAGATACGTTCACATTAGAACAAGAATTACACCGTTTTTTCAGGTCATTAAGGTTAAAATCCCACTTTGCCCAGATACCACAACCTACTGCCTCTACAAGAGTTATAGACAAACCTAGATTCAATTCTGAGGCGTTATCATTGAGGGTAAAAAGTACCTATAAGCCTCCTCGGACTTATCATCCTGTAGAAACTTATATTTCTCTGGTGCAGAGGGATATTAACATGACATTAGACAAGATCAAGCAGGGAGAATTTCATTTAAAAAATAACTTGGATATAGTAGAGTCGCGGGCTCTCCATGACCTGAGGAAGCGTGATGATTTAATTATAAAACCGGTGGACAAGGGTGGATCTATCGTGGTGATGAACAAGACTTCTTACATTTCTGAAATAAATCGCCAATTAAGTGATAGGGAGACCTATAAACCTATTTCACAAAATCCTACATTCGATATATTGGCTAAGATACGCCTCCATATTGATAAATACAGGAGGTTGAACGTCATAGATGAGCCATTAGCTGAATATATGGTAAATCAGAACCCTATTATTCCTGTATTCTATGTATTACCTAAGGTACATAAAAGTCTTGTTGACCCACCAGGTAGACCCATCGTGGCCTCCACGGAGTCTCTCTTATCACCTCTTGCCATCACTCTAGAAAAAATATTAACACCAATGGTTACTAAAACTAGGTCTTTCTTGCGTGATACGTCTGATTTTTTTTATGTAAATTGAAAAAATTGCCCAATATTAAAGGTTGCATATTGGTTACATTAGACGTGAATTCGCTATACACTAGTATAGGACACACCCAAGGCTTGGAAGCTGTCAAACAGTTCTTACGAAAGGATTCCACATTGAGAATCAGTAGAGCAGGCCTTTTGCCTGGATACTCTGCAACTGATTTTACACAATTTTTTTCTATTTCAGGATCAGTTTTACATTCAACAACAGGGTACCGCTATGGGGTCAAATGTGGCACCCCCGTATGCGAATATTTATATGGCGGAATTTGAAGAAAACCATGTCTATACACACCCACTGTTTTCTTCTCATATCCTAATATGGCTTCGTTTTATCGACGACATATTTACGATATGGAAAGGCGATTTGGAATCCCTTGAAACATTTGTAACTGACCTGAATAGTATTGTACCTTCCCTTACATTCACATTAAATTGGAATGAAAGTGAAATCAGTTTTTTAGACACAATGGTCTTACTCTTACCTGAAGGAAGGGTTATTACCGACTTATATAGGAAACCAACGGATCGCAATAGCTTGTTACATTACTCAAGTAACCATCCGCGTCATATCAAAAAAGCATTACCCTCCTCACAATATGGTAGAATAGACCGTATAGTCACAGAAGAATCAACCCGCAAAATGCGTCACGAAGAGATGGTTCAGAGATTTAAAGAACGGGGATACCCAGCACACATTTTGTTAAATGACAGGGTAAGGAGGGAGAAAGTGGATGGTCCTAGGGTGGCATATGTCCATACCTATCATCCTTTTTCCCCCCTTCTTAATAAAAGTATTTTAACACATTGGCACATTCTGCAGGAATCGTATCCTGACATTCCAGAATTTAGAACTAAACCGATCCTCTGTAACAAACACCCACTTAATATTCGTGACACACTAGTGAGGGCAGATATTGGCTCTAATAAACCTAGAATGAGACAACTGTTTCTTAGAACACCTCGTTTTGGCACCTTTCCTTGCCTGGGTTGTGCTCAATGCACAAATATAGCTAAAGGTAGTTCATTCACACATCCACGCTCAGGCAAGAGATATCAGATTAAGAACTTTTTCACATGTGATAGCACATTTGTTGTATATCTGATTAAATGCCCGTGCGGTCTCGGATATGTTGGAGAAACCACCCAGCATATCCGGGACCGCATCGGCCAACACAAGTCCACTATTCGGTGTGGCAAAACATTATTGCCTATTCCAGCACATTATGCATTGATGGGGCATAATGTATCTCAACTCAGATATCAGGTCATAGACCACGTTCCCCCTTCTAGAAGAGGGGGTAATAGGGTGAAACAGCTCTTAACTTTGGAAGCTAAATGGATTCTTGAGTTACAGACCCAGTTTCCTTTGGGCTTAAACAGAGAATATGACAGTCATATTGACCAAATATTAAAAGTTTTTTCATATAAAGTTTTTTTCACATTAAAAAGCTTTTTTTAATAATGGGTACACTGTCCCTTTAAGACGGGCTATAATCATCTTTTTCTAACTTAGCATTGACTACCTACATGTTCATATTGTTATACGGTACTTATATTTCCCTATTGTTCTTTCAAAGTTCCCCTTTTTCTTTATAGGTGAGATACTAATCCCAATCCTGCTGAAGACACACTGTGCTTAAGTGTCTTCAAGATCACGCTAGACCGGTTTCCTAGGTAACACCTATACAACATAACACAGCTTCTCATTCCCGCACCTGCGCACATCGCTAGTGACGCCGGCGGAAATGATGTCACACGCCGACTTTTAATGGCGCGGCTCACAGAGAGCCGCACATGCATTCAGCGCGGCGGGACCCGCTTACAACACTGCTCACAAGGTATACAGTATACTGTACCGATTTTTATTTCTTTGCTGCAAATAGCCAGCGTGTAATCAGAGGAGTGTAGCCCTTTTTTTGAGGTGTTTTTCACTCTAAAGTGATTAACACCTGTTGTACTTAACATTGTTTACATATGCATAATATACTGCAAATAGAAAGAGAGGAATCTTTGTGTATTTAAAGGGCAATTAACACCCGTTAGTCATGGGGAGACTTGATGTGAAAGCCTGTTATCATGTCAGTTAATTTATTTCTTATGTGAGTTTTTTACATTGATTCAACAGAATTTGTTTTGTATTTTGATTACAGGGACCATGATAAGACCCCTATTCAATACATGGGAGAATTAATCCCTATTTACCACATTTCCTGTATCAAACTTTAAAGGTAATGACACCTAATATGTTTTTCCTCTTGATTATAGGGGTGTTAAATATCAAATACATGTGCAGTTATGTGTTATCAATAATTGCTGTTCAAACCATAGGATTTACCAGATCCTTTATATATATGGGACGTCACAGTACCTAGTGATACACATTGTATTAAACAACAGGCAGTGATTATATTTATTTTCTGTTATATGCCTGACATATAGTAGTGATAATATATTGATTCCTACTCTCATTTTGCAGCTGACAGACACAGTATAAATACAGCCATCATTGTTTTCTCTTGAAAAATTTGCTATAAGGTAAACCGTTCTTTTTTCTTTTTCTTTGAGGACTCTGGTTGGGTCCCTTTTATTCACATGCACTTCAATGAAAAAGGGCTTACTCCATGATTACTTATATAATTTTGGTGTTAATTGGACAAGGAAATTGCCATGTATTGTGATTGCTTCTTCTTTTCATCTGTTGTATCAGAACAAGAAATTGTCATGTCATGTATTGTATTCCTGATATTATTGTTTTTATTTTATGTAGATATTCTCTGTGAACAAGGTCTGAGTGACCGAAACGTCAGAAATTTTTTTTTCATTTATGGAATATCACAAATTTTTCAAAAAATAAAACGGTTTCATGCAATCTCTAAACTGAGTGCCGGAGTTATTTTTAGATTATAAAAGGCATAGGATAGCTAAGGAAGTTCTCACGGCCCATAGACATTATGGAGGTCTGGCAGTTCCAGATGTCACTAAATATTACTGGGCAGCTCATTTTCGAAGGATTCCATCTTGGTACGTCACTATGGGACTATAATAAATGGATCAAAATTGAGAAATTGTGGTTAGTCCCTATCCACCCTAACTCCTTGCTGTGGCCCCCGGCACAGGCATTCTCGCTGGTCCCATTATTGAGTCCTATTAATTTCCGAAAGATATCTGGAACCACTGTCAGAAAAAGTTTTCTTTAGCCTCCCCATCTTCACCAATGATATAATTTATATACCAGTTCTTGATCCCAAATAGTGTGGAGTCCGCTATGGTCCACCCATGGCTGTCAGCAAGTTTATTCCGACTTGCCGATATAATAGATGGAAGAACTATGCGGCTCCACACTATTTGACCCATCTTAAAGCACTTTTTCACTAACTAATAGGAATTATATCAATACCTACAAATAAAAGATTTCGCGGCTTCCTTGTTTGGCTCGTCAGGGGTGTCGCCACCGACGAAATTCGAAAAGATCTGTAGGAGGGGTACCTGACACTTAAGTGTTTAATTTCTGAAGTTTACAGGTTACTCACCACTCCTACTGGAGGGCCCTGATGTGAGATTCTCCTAAATGAGCAAATGGGAGGCTATGTTGGGATGGCGGATTTCTCCCCAGATGTGGAAATCTATCTGGGACAAACCCGCTAAGACGTCTATCTGCACACTGTACAAAAAAAAAAAAAATCTATATAATGTGCTTATGTGTTGGTATCATACCCTGGGTCCTCCTCCACAAACTGAACCTTCTTCCCCAGATGCGTGCTGGCAGTGTGGCTCGGATGTTGGCATATTATTACACTTATTGTGGTCTTGCCCTAACCTTGCAGCCTATTGGGCACCTGTTAAGGGCCTCATTTTGAAGGTCATTTATGCTGATGTTGAGTTGGACCCCGTGGTATATCTCCTAAATGTAGGTTTGGGGAAGGTGGGCAAGACCGCCTCTAAGCTTCTTCTACATATTCTCATGGCGGCTAGGTGCTGGATTGCTTACATTGAAGACAGTTGAATCCACCCTCATACAATGACTTGTTGGCTAGGGTGGTGGACATGAGAAGAATTGAAAATTTAACGGCTTTGTTGAATGCTTCGGTCGATCGTTTTAATCAAGTGTGGGCCCCATGGGACTACTTTGCAGCACAAGAGGGGATTTTAATCCCCCTGCCCTCTGAACCCCAGCTCTTCTTTTCTCTTGAATCCCTCTTTTCCTTTCATTTCTTTCCTTATCAGCTTCTTTCTTGGTCGCGGACAATGTTTTGCTTATGCACTGGAAACCCTGTACTAAATATGAAAAAGTAATAGGATACATATGCTTTCATTTTGTGGTGATGCTACCCTCACACAAGAGGACAAAAACATGCAGGGTCAAGACTGCATACTATGCCCAATGTCCAACCAATTGTTTGGTTTCTGATGCTTGTCTATTTTTATTGTTGGTTGTACATATAAACTCTCAATAAAAATTAGTTTGAAAAAAAATCGATATTGTTAACTCTGGTGGAAGAGGGGGCCCTGGGAAAGAAGATCTGCATGATTTGGAAGATTCCAAGAGATGGTCTGATAAAAAAAATCCTACCAAAGACAAAGAGCAAAAAAAATATGCCTTGGAGGTCAAAGATGTTGATGCTCAAAATTTATTCTAGAGCTTTCCAGTGGTTATATTGAGACAGAAGAGCATGTTGAAGGGGTGTGAAACTGTACATATGGGAGCGCTTCCACTGCGGTTACCATCTTCCACGAATACGCTCTTGGAGAACCCAAGGAAATGTGATGAAGAGAGACTGAGAGACCATATGCTCCTTAACAGGTTCGAGATCTTTTCTTCTGGAAGAAAGATTCTTGTGTGTGAAGCATCAAACATTATTTCTAGAGAAGTCAGAATCAACTTTGATCTGTTGATCAACCAGTCAAAATGGGTTAGAGTGTTGATAATGATTTGGAAACTCTCAAAACAGATTTGGAAAGAGGGAGCTTTGATTAGAATGTCTTCCAAATAAGGAATGACTAGGATCCCCCTGGCTCAGACGATGGCAATGACTGCCTCCATGATCTTGGTGAAGACCCTGTGATCAGTGGCTATGTCAAAGGGAAGGGCTGTGAACTGAAATGAGAATCTCTAATTGTAAAGCGTAAAAACCTCTGCCAGATCCGGTAGAACCGCACTTGTCACACCCGACTGCAAACCCCATAGACTATGCATGGGGCTTGCCGGATCCGGGACGCAAGTCGGCCATTAGGTGGCCAATCTGGCAGATGTGGCGCCATCTGCCGGAACGGCCGCAAACATCAGCAAAACGCTGATGTGAAAGCAGCCCAAGATGCTCTAATTTTCAATAAAACCAGAGATCAAAGTTTGAGGAGGTATGCCACTGTGGCGTAAATAAGATGTCGGGGAAGGAAGTTTGTGGTCGTTAGTTTAAACAGATAGAAATTCCACTTCCAGCCCTGAGGTGTGCTCCTGCCTCCTGGGCGAGACACTTTTGTTGAAAATCAATAGAAGCCTGGAAAGCATCATGCATGCGTTATATTCCAATAAATCTTCTGCATGCACAATACATGTTTGAGCAACTTAGTTTCGTTATACATTAACTGTAGAAATAATCAAATGTAAAAACAAAATAAAGCAAAAATCTCATTAAATGAATGCAGAGAAATATTTTCAATTACATTTATACTCACTTTCTTTTAGATCCCCGGCCAATGAAAATACTTCCGGTGAACCTTGAAACAAGGTATCCATTAACTCCTAGTCGACTAGCTAAGACATAGCCAGGATTATATTTCACTGAATATCTCTACAAAAACAAATAGAAACTCATTAAAAAAGGTTCTCCACTACTGATACACCCAGCTTAATCAATTTAGGGCCCCAATGAAAACAACATATAATCACCTCCTGCACTGACATGGTTCTAGCAAGGTCGGCACCACCATGCCCGCTACACTGCTTTATGGCTGCAGCTTATCAATATTTTGCCTGAAATGACGTCCACAATGACGAAATAATAAAATGACGACCAGCCGTTCATAGTCTGCACCCTGCACATGATACATGTCATGTTTCTCAAAAAAAGCGGTGCTGAAAATGCATATAAAGCGTGCTGGAGACTTTCAAGTGCGCTTAAAATCCGAGCTCACTCCACAAGGTATAGATGCTGGCTATATTTTATAGCTGCATTTGAATAAAGCACCAGCGATCAGCACACCCATCGATCACTGCTGGTGATCCTTAAACATTGCTATCAATTGCTGACAATTGCATTTAGGTATGGTGGTCAGGTCCATACATTTCAGGCAGCCACCGGATTCCCCGCATTACGACACCAGGCAGCTATGACAGCGAGGTATTTCTTTGCTGCATTTTTTTTTTCCTTCAATAAGTTTTTATTGAAAAGTTTATAACAAACAAATCAGCAACTTGCCAGGTTATTAAGCAAATCCAAGAAAATGGGGAGGTGCAGGGGGGAAGAAAAACCAGGAGATAACAGTGCCTATAATTAAGTACACAGTAAATTTACACCAGTTAAGGCCCAGTGTCACATAACGACGCATCAGCGATCCCGATAACGAAGTGCAAAGATCGCTGGTGCGTCGTTTACAGATCGCTGGTAAGATGTCAAACAGGCATCTCACCAGCGATATGAAAAACGATGCACTAGCGATACAGAATTATACCGAGGTCGTTGTGAATTTTCTCTCCATAGCGTAGCATTGAGATCGTTGCTCATTATCTTTGTCAAACAACGATGTAGCGTTCCCAGCGGGAGCACAGCGACACAGGAATGACCCAGAGCAGTATGTAACGATTAACGATCTCACATCAGGGGCCAGATTGTTGGTGCATGTCACACAGAACGACATCGCTGTTGCGTCACGGATTTCGTGGCGCAACAGCGATCCCAATAGCGATCTCATTAGCGATCTCTTTATGTGTGACTGGGCCTTTAGTTAAATGTTATGCATCATACAGGGACACAATGCATCATTATCAGAACATCAACAGAATAACCAGTCAATGCAGAACAATACTCATGTGGGACTGAGAATAAACTACCCCTGATCAGGTGAATGGAATCGGGGTTGCCAAGGGATGAGTAGCCAGACAAGCCAGGCGTCTAAGGTACGTCTCTTGGATGGGGAGTCCAGAGCCAAATAGTACTCATGACAGGGCGGAGTAGCTGCTTTCCATTTCGTGGCCATGCAAAATCTAGCTGCAATTAGCACATACATGACTGTTCGACGTAATGTGAAGGGGTATACGTCTATTCCAATGTGTAGGACTGCAAGTTGGGGGGAAAAGGGGGATCACCATCCCCGTTAACTTCCCTAGCAGGCTAGAGATCAGGTGCCAGGATGATGAAATTCTAGGACAGGTCCACCACGTATGGCCCAAGACTCCTCTTCCACCACATTGTCTCCAGCAAAGAGGAGAGAGGTCCACATTAAATTTAGCTCATCTAGAGGGAGAAATATACCACCTCAGGTGAAACTTTTTTAGGTTTTCCAAATGATTTATGCACCTAGTTGATTGATACGTCCAGAGTAGGGCTCCCTTCCAGACCTCTGAGCTGGAAGAGAAGTTTAATTCTCTTTCCCACTTAACCATATACTCCAGTTTCTGAGGTGTGTTAAGCTTCAACAGCTCGTTATATAACCTAGAGATACCTTTCAAGATTTTCGGATCTGACAGCAGAAACTTCTGGAGGGGCGAAGTAGTGGGTGGACCAAGATCATGGCAACAACACCGAGAACGGAGAAAATTGTAATTTGGGAAAACTGGAATAAAGTCAGTTTTAAGTGCGGGAAATTTGAGAATGAATGAGTCAAATGATATCAGTTTACCATTAGCCAACAGATTCCCCAGCATCTCAACACCACCCTTTCCCCAGGAATCTATATCAAGAGTAGGGATATGTAACTGTAGGGCAGAAAGCAGCATCACCGAAGTAGGGAGTTTAATCCAGTCGAGAGGGGTCTGCCTCCAGTGTCTAAGAAGTTTCTGCACAGTATCCAAGGGATTATTTCTACTAACTGTGCCCAATGCCTTTGCTGCCAAAGTTCGGCGAGCAGGATCTCCACCCAGGAAGTGGCACTCGATTTGAATCTAACCAAGGTGAGCGGGGGATTTCCACCAAGCCTTAGCCTCCTCCAATATCACCGTTTTGTAGTAGGATCTTATGTCAGGGACACCCATACCTCCCTTTTTCAACTGAAGATACATTACATTTCTAGAGAATCTAGGCTTTTTGCTTGCCCATATGTAGTTGTTAACCTAATTTTGTAATTTTACCAATAGTTTGTTGGGATAAGTGATAGAGATGCATCTAAAGCAGAAGATTTTTGGTAATAGTAATATTTTAAATGCCTGGGTTCTAGCCATCCAAGATAAGGTGTGTAGGGGGTGGGTCGTTATACTCTGCACAAGTGCTTCTCTAAGGGACTCCAGATTTTTCGCTGCTAACAAAGAGGATGAGCAAAGGGTGATCCCCAGGTAAGGTATCCCATCTGGGCACCATTGAAAAGGGTAAGCCGATGAAAGTTGAGCTGAGGATATGGGGGGGACCTGGATAGGAAAGATAACGGATTTATTTACGTTCAATTTTTAATAGGAGATTTGAGCATATAAATTAAGTGTTCTCATGATTTCCGGCAAGAAAGTGGTTAGGTTAATGCAGGAGATTATAATCTTGTCTGCATATAATCCGATTACATGCTTTTTCTCTCCAATTTATATACCAAAGATTAACGGATCAGCGCGGATCGAGGCAACAAGCAGCTCCACCACCAAGGCGAACACCACCGGGGAAAGTGGGCAGCCCTGGCGCATGGTGACAGCGAGGTATTTCTATGTATAGGACAAGTGATTATACAATCTCAAGTTCAGGTCTCCCAAGAGGACTCGCGAAGTAAGAAGTAAAAAAAAGTTTTTAAAAAATTTATATACCGTATTTTTCGCTTTATAAGAGGCACCTGATTATAAGACGCACCCCCAAATTTGGTGAAGGAAAAGAGAAAATTATTTTTAATGTTAAATGGGGTCCATCTTATAATGCCAGTGTCCGTCTTACAATCACTTTATATGTACCCTATTCTGGTATATTTGTCTCCATGGTATATGTGCCCCCTCCTAATTAAATGGTCCCCCACCTGGTATCCATGCCCCCATCCTGTTATGTGTCCACCTCCTGATATATGGTCCCCCTCCTAATATATGGTCCCCCACCTGGTATCCATGCCTCAATCTTGGTTTATGTTCCCCCTCCTCATATATGTCCCAAAATGGGGGACATGCATCCTGCTACATAGCCCCCCAACTCTTACCGAGGGAGGTTTGTGGTGGTGCTCCAGGCCCATGGAGGTTGGGTCCTAAGCAGGAGCTGCGGGGGTGCCACAGATGTTGGGGGCTAAGGCAGGAGCTGCGGGGGTGCCACGGAGGTTGGGAGCCAAGGCACAAGCTGTGGGGGTGTTGCGCCGGTCTCCAGTGGGCGCCGCCATTATTATTTCCCAGCATGCATTGCCGGTCTGGCAATGCACGCTCTTGTGTCCAGAATTGTCCGCGAATCGCAGTCTGCGCATGCGCCGCGGCCATTTTATTGAAGACTGGAGAACATAGTACTGGAGTACATAGAAATGGCCGCGGCGCATGCGCAGACCCCATCCGCGGCCATTTACAGACACAAGAGCATGCATTGCCAGACCAGCAATGCATGCTGGTAAATAATAATGGCGGCGCCCACCGGAGACCGGCGCAACAACCCCACAGCTTGTGCCTTGGCCCCGTGACAACCGCATCAGGCACCTCCGATCCATCCCACCCCACATCCCCCTAGGTAATATTTTTTTTTTTTTAACATTTTTTTTTTTACATTCTCTTTTTAAGACGCACCCCGTTCTCCCCCCAGTTTTGGGGGAACAAAAGTGCGTCTTAAAAAGCGAAAAATACGGTAAATAAAAAAAAAAAATCTAAAGATTTAAAAATCACCTCCCCGGATAGTAAGATAAAGTGGACACAAGAAACACACACACACATATTTGGTATCAATGTGTCCAAAAATGTCTGAGGCTAGGTGTGATACTGTGATATATTTTACAAGTGTGTTCCTATACTGTGTATTCTCCCCTTCCCCACTTCCTGTGTACTAATTACACTCCTGAGAGTATGATAATTGAATTACTGTGGACATGCCCTTATTTGGTCATTTAAGTCCTTAGTCTGTAAAGGTTTGTACCACCCCCCAGAGTGTCAATAGAACTGGTTTGGATTTGGAAGGTGGTAGAGGGAGGAGACACAGTGTGTTTTCAGTCAGTGTGTGTGGGATGCTGAGTTCAGACCAGCTCCACAAAGGGATTTAGACAAACCTGGATTACCTGAACATCCAGTATCTTGGTGGATTGTTTTATGGAATTTTATGTTTTTCAAGCAATAAAGGTTCTTGGGCTGTTCACACATCTCTCACTCTGTTGATTGTGGGATACCAAAGAAGTATCCAGTGACAACTGGTGGCAGCGATGGGATCAACAGAGCACAGCTCAATGGAGAAGCATCCACAGAGTGAGTACAGGCACTGGACCGTATCCAGTCTACAGGAGAGAGCCAGAGACCTGAACTACCAAGGACTGATTAAAGAGGCTTTAGTTGATCTACTGGTGGGTGCTAGCCCAGCCACCTCCTCCCAGATGTCTAACAGACAAGCGCTGGATTCGGGGACCCCCAACCCCAAAAAGCCAGTGGTTGGTGTGGTACGAAGAAGAGGTGGTGGTTCTGGGCACAGGCGTCTCTCAGGATTATAAAGGAGAGGCTGTTCACCGAGCACAGCGGAGACAAGAAGCAATGGAGCCCAAAAGAGTAATGTGATTTAGAGTGTAAACCCAACAGCCCTGGAGTCTGCACGGATCACCCGGAGAGACATCAAGCCATTAGATGAGACTTCCAGAGATGAGGAAGAATTCTTCAAGGACTTTGAACAGCAGTATGCTGTGATGGAGGTGCCTCACTTTGGATGGATGCGTTTGTTTGTGGGACTCCTGAACGGAAGTGTGGCAGAGGATTATCAAACTATTGACTCACAGCGGAACGGGGATTAGAACTTTGTAAAACAGACTACCTTGGATCACAATGCTATCACCCCAGACTCATATAGGGCCCAGTTCAGAGACCTCCCATGCACCACGGGGGGATAGTTTAGGATGTATGCCTATAAGATGTTCCAGGCATGTTGGAGTTGGCTGGAAGCAGAAAATGACTTCACTGTGGAAAATGATGTACAGGTATTTCTTATAGCACAATTTCTTGCCAAGTGCCCCTCAGAAATATGAGAATGCATCCGAGAACGCATGCCACCCACATTGGATAGAGCTGCAGCCCTGGCCGATGAGGCCCTCAATATCTGATCGCAGTGGAGGCTACTTGATGATAAATCACAGTCCGCCCCTGAGCCCCATGTACCTCCACCTCATCTGGTGAATCTACTATAAAGCACAGCCTGCCCTTGTCCCCCAGACTCCTCCAGTTATATTTGCCCCATCATCACCCAGCCGCAGGTCGATGACCACACATTACAATCCCGAGCCCCAACATTTCCAACCACAACCTTGGGGAGGCACAAAGAGAAAATGTTATGACCATGGGCAACCTGGCCACCTGTAATCTGGTTGTACCTCAAGGACTCGGAGGGAGCCAAGCACACCACCACCTCGTTCGGTGCAGCATGTGCACTGCATCCCACCTGAGGAGTTACCACCACCCCGTCCCAAGAGGACCGCCAACCCCTGCACCAAAGATACCCCTTAAGGTGTGTATGGCCTCCGGCCTTTCTGCCCAAGCTACCAAGAGTAACGTCAACGTCACCTGCTGGACGTCTCAATTGATGGATACAAAATGACAGGATTTAGAGACACAGGGGCTTTCTTGACTATTGCTGACCCCCATGTGGTTCGACCAGATGCAATTCACCCAGGCCCCGGGTTCCCCATTGTCCTGGTGGAGGACACATATCCTGGTACTCGCAAATATATGCAGCAAGCTTGGGTGCGTTTGAATTATGGTTATGGGGAAAAACTGTGCTGCATTGGAGTTATGGAAGGACTTTACGTAGATATCCTCCTTGGAAAGACCTTGGGAAGTTACAGTGCCATTTTGTGGGAGCCCACACTCAACATGAAGAACCATAGACTCCTTCAGGCTGACCTATCTTGCCATTATGCAAGGACTTATTGACAATTAAGCAATGTGGACTAAAGTGAGAATGCCAAAAGGTCTGTGTAGATCTCATGGCATGCTCACTTATTGAAAGGGGGAAGAGGTTGTGATGGTGTGATATATTTTACTGCATTTTACAAGTATGTTCCTATACTGTGTAGTCTCCCCTTCCCCACTGCCTGTGTACTGTGGGGGAAATATGGCAATTTCCTATAGATTAATAGACTAATCATATGTTTTAGAATGTTTGTATTAACACTTGGAATATAATATTGAAGTTTTTCCATATTTACTCATAAATATATAATATAGATAGTTCTGATATTTTATCTTTCTGTTCTTATTTCTCTCTTTCTCTAATTTGTTCCTCTATTTCCTATTTTATCTTTATTCTCTCTTTCCATATATATTCTTCTTTGTCTGCTTATCTCACTTTAGCAAAAAGAAGTTTCTTAATGCTTTTATTCTAACTTTCCTCCCCTCCTCTATCTTGTCTGCTTTCTATTGCCTCCATCTTGAATTCCATTGCAGGTTTTTGTTCTGTGCCATTTTATGTGTGTGAGATTAAATTACAGGGATATAGATATATCTGTGGACGTGAATCTGGTGAGAAAGGAAGAGATAAATCACGGACATAAAGGGCCCCATTGAGGATGTATCGGAATAAGGAATGTGGAGATGACCTTCGAAATGCTGGTGACTGGTCTGAAGATGGCACGGAAGATGAAGGCGTGGACACCTGGGCATAGATACATACTAATTACAATTAACCAATCTATACGCGTATATTAGCATCCAGACCACCTAACACCCTAGTTAATACACCCAATTTTGAATATTCCCGCCTAGTCTATTAGAAGTATAAAATGTGTTGTTTCCCGGATAGCAAGGCAGTTGTTGCTGCTGAGGATGTTACTTTGTTATCACTCTGAGCATAATATAAGTTTGAAACAGATTTCAGTCTGATTTATTCTTATAGTGGTACCATATGTTCATATCTTAATTTGGAATGACTGGTGAATGAGCAAGACGTAAATGCCGTACTAAAGTGTCCTCGGCAGTACTAATTACACTCCTGAGAGTATGATAATTGAATTACTGTGGACATGCCTTTACTTGGTCATTCAAGTCCTCTATCTGACACCCTTGGAGTGTCAATAGAACTGGTTTTGAATTTGGGAGGTGGTTGGGCGGAGAAGCAGTGCATTTTCAGTTGGTGCGTGTGGGATGCAGAGTTCAGACCAGCTCCAGAAAGGGATTAGGCAAACCTGGATTACCTGAAGATACAGTATCTGTTGCCAAAGGCATAGCAATTTGGCGATGTGGTTTTTGTTCTGGAGTCTATGGGTGCGTTAACGCATCAGTTTGCTGAAATTTAAAGATGAAAAAAGGCATCCTTTTGGCTGATGCTTGGCGTTAGTGTGGCCCTAGCCTGATCTATTTAGACATAAAATTAATTAACCTAATCAGTCAAAAAAAAAGAAATCTAAATTCCAGAATTATGGGACTCAATGCCACTGGATATCTGAAATTGTTACATGATTCAGATATCCAGTGGTGTTGCTATCAGTGTGTCAAGCGTGGGAGAAAAGGATTGCATTGACAATCCAACACAGTGGGCAGGATTTTGAACACATTTTATAAGTGGTCATAAAATTGTAAATAACTAATGAATCAAGTTATATTAAAACCAAGCACACCATTCTTTTTCTTATGAAATTCTCAATACAGTTTGATTGGTCTCATGACCCTCGTCCCACTGAAAAAAAATTAAGTTGGATCCAAAATGGCCAACTTCAAAATGGCTGCCATGGTCACCACCCATCTGGAAAAGTTTACCCCTCCCTTATACTACTGTGCCACAAACAGGAAGTTGATATCACCAACCATTCCCATTTTATTTAGGTGCATCCATATAAATGGCCCACCCTGTATATACATACATACAAATACTGTATTTTTTGCTTTATAAGATGCACCTGATTGTAAGATGCACCCCAAATTTGGTGAAGGAAAAGAGAAAAAAAAAAATTTTTTCATGTGAAATGGAGACTGTCACGTACCTACTACTCAGCACGTGACTTAGAAAAACCCTTGCAGGCGCAGCCCTATCTCCTCTCACTCAATCCAGCACTCGATCTCTGTCCTCTGCTGAAAGGAAGCATCAATCACACCCGACTCAGACAGCACACCCCGCTTCACACACGCTGCCAACACTCACCGGATTGGTGGGGTGGGGGGGCGATGAGTCCCCCTAAACTAAGACCATCCGACAATCAACAAAATCACACCGTCTCTAGGGTTATGGGTTTTTTAGGGTATACCAGGTTCAGACTTATTAAAGTTTTAATCCTTAATATAAAAGGTACAGTGCTTACAATAAAAGATATAAAAATAGAAATAAAAAGTGACATGCACATGTGCAATAGAGTTATAAAGTAAAAAGGAGAAACTTACAGAAACCTAAACTTTGCAGATTGCCTTCTGTAGCTCAATGGGGAGGGTGGAAAATGGAATGATCACAGCAGTGTTGAGCTGCCCCAACTCTGTGACAAAGGACTTTAGCTCCCACTCCATCCCTCTCAATCATAAATAAACTGGATTTATCCCAATTTATCCGTAACCCCAACATATCCCCAAATTTATCGACCAATGTCACTGCCCCCGCAAGTGAGTCCACCGGATCCTGCAAAAACAGGAGTACATCATCCTCATAAAGAGCAATCTTTTCTTCCACCCGACCAAATTTAAAACCAACTACTTCAGTGCATCTCCTAATATGTGCCACTAGTGGCTCAATCGCGAGGGCAAACAACAATGGAGAAAGAGGGCACCCCTGTCGAGTTCCCCTAGTCAGAGTAAATTTATCCGATCTCACTCCATTCACCCTTATGCAGGCAAGTGGGAAAGAATAAAACAGCCTCACCCAGCCAATGAATGCCTGTCCAAAGCCCATTCTCTCCAATACCACCCATAAATAGTCCCATTCCACGCTGTCGAATGCTTTGTGGGCATCTAAAGATATCACCGCTCTATGCCCTGCATTGTCTGCCGGTAATTGCATATTCAGGTATAATCGTCTCAGATTAATGGCAGTCGACCTGTTTGGCATAAATCCAGACTGGTCCGGGTGAATCAGACCTGCAACCACTCCTGACAGTCTCCGTGCAATAACCTTAGCCAATAACTGAGCATCAACAGACAGCAATGAAATGGGCCTATACGACTCTGCTCTATGTTTGTCTTTATCTTCCTTTGGTAGAACCACTATTGTGGCCTCCCTCATAGTCTGGCAGACGTCCCTCTCCAAGAGCTTCCTGAAACACTTGACATAACCTGGGCAGTAAGACCTCCCCAAGCTGCTTGTATACATCTCCACAGGCCAACCATCCCCCGTCCCCGAAGCCTTATCATTTGCCATAGACGCCAGTGCTTCCTCTAACTCCTCCACTGTGAATGGTTTTTCCAATATCATGCTCTCCTCACTCTTTAATTGGTTAATGTTCGCCTCTTCCAAGTAACGTGTGATATCCTCTCAAGAGGAGGCAAGCCCGGAAGTGTACAAGTTCTCATAAAACTTCTTAAATATGTCGAGAATGCCTCCCGTATCATCCACCAGTTTTCCATCTCTATCCATCAAAGCGTAAACATAACATGAGTCTCTCTGAGCTGCCGCCACTACCGATAAGATGACCTACTTTTTCACCCTCTTCAAAGTACGACACTCTTTGAAACTCCTGTCTCTTTCTCACAGAATTCAAACTAACCCTGTCAACTTCCTCCTGCGCCCTCTTCAGCTTTCTCTGCGTCTCTGGGGTGGGCAGGCGCACCGCCTCATTTTCTGCCAATCTCAACGCCTCCATAGCCTCCTGCTCCTCCTTCCCGGATGCCAACTTACATCTAGAAACATCTCGAATAAAGAGTCCTCTCAAAAAGGCCTTCATAGCATCCCAAATGACCCCCACAGTCACACTCCCCTCATTATCTTGAAAGAATAATTCTACCTCTCTCTTAATACACTCCATATCAATTGATTTGAGCCATGCAGGATGCATCTTCCACTCCTTCCCATGTGCACCACTTTGTGCTCCTACATGAATACTGACATCTATTGGTTTATGATCAGAAACCAACCCTAGGTAGGTACTCTATCTTACTAACCATAGCATCTAGTTGCTTATTACCCAGTGCCATGTCTATCCTAGACATTGAATTGTGCGATGCTGAAAAACACGAAAAACACTTCACATTTAAGTTTCTTATTATCCAAGTCTATAAATCCTAATTCTGCAATATGTTTAGCATAAGAGGTTTCAGAGTCTCTTCCACTCGGTCTCTGTCCTCGGCCCTCCCGAGCCATGTCCCAATTTAAAACATTATTTATATCACCAATAATTAATAGTGGTACTCCCATCCAGTGCCTGGCCAGACCCATAATCTCATGTAGTTTACCATCCGAATATGGTGGAGGGAAATACACCGCCACCAAGTACAACAGTTGTCCAAACACACGACACAGCACAAATACATACTGCCCATCTCTATCAACATTCACATCCACTTCAAGGACTTTAGCTTAGAGGGTCCAGTTATAGGCTCAGACTGAAGGTCAGATTTCTAGAGCAGCGTTCCAGTTTAATATTCTAATTCTGGGACTATGATTGGTCCCACTCAGTAAGGCTGCCTTCACATTTGCGTATGTGAACGCAGCTTATGCTGCGTTCCCATACGCATCCAAACGCATGCGCACTGCGTTCCTATGTTTAACATAGGAACGCATAGTGCCTGCGTTTGGCAGCGTTTGCTGCGTTCGGGTGCGGATGCGGACATATCTGCTCCTTCCGGTGTCCCGCGTCCGCACCCGGGACGCAGCATGTCGCGTCCCTGGTGCGGGCGAGAGTGTGTGATTTGTGCGCAGGCATCCGCATGCGCACAGATCACTAATGGCGGGCAATGAGAGCGCACGGCGATCTGCAAGCATCTGCAGACCGCCGTGCGCTCCATTATAAACATAGGGGCCGCGGTCTGCATGCAGATGCTTGCAGATGCATCTGCAAAACGCTGCAGATGCATCTGCAAGTCTGAAGGCAGCCTAATGTAGCCATGCATGCATTATTTCAAATGTCTTTGTCTTAATTCACTTTCATTCCCGCAGTAAATACCAACTGCTATACTAAACCCCATTTGGTGTGAAATGTTTCACTCTGTGGTTTCCCAGGATGGCACCCTGGGGAGGCAGGATATTCTGTGCCAGTGAACTTAGCTTTGTGCTTAGATATCATGGGTTGTGACCTTTTGTGTGGCGACACAGAATTTAACCATTAACTGCTGGGTCCATTCCCTCAGATACAGATTTGTCTTACAAATTACTTATATGTCCCTCATCCTGGTATATATATAACCCCCATGCTGGTACATAGTTCCCCCATCCTGGATATGGCCCCCTGTGCTAGCACATATAGCCCCCCTGTCCTGGCACATGTGCCCCCCTGTGCTGGCATATATAGCCTCCCTGTCCTGGCACATGTGCCCCCCTGTGCTGGCATATATAGCCCCCCATCAATCTATCTGCCCCCCTGCTGGCGCTCACATGGCCCCCCGTCACTCTATATGCCCCCCTGCTAGCGCACACATAGGAAAATAACAAACGTTTAAACTCACCCTCCGCCGCTGGCTCCGTCGCAAATACTGACTGACCCAAGTATAAGCCGAGAGGCAAGCATTATTCATCACAAAAACATTTGCCATTCAGGAATCTGGAAAAGATGAGCAGCAACCATGCCAGAATTGTGACGATAACTCATCATTTGTCCCCTCTGAGATATAGCTAATGTCAAAAAAGTATAAAAAGGGTGCCTGAAGAGATAGCATGAGCCAACTCATGAATTATCAAGGTCTGTGAAAAAGTGGTCATGAGTGAGGAGTTTCATCATGGGAGAGCCCGTCCACTTACATGCTGGTTTAGTATTAAGGCATCAAGCTCTGGTTCACAGGTAATGCTAAATAAAACTCGGATTCTGTTCTCACTGAGAACATCGGATGAATCTTGCACCTGAATGTTGGAAAAGGAAATAAAGCTACTTTTAGTTTTTTAATATATTCCAAATCTAATAACGCAAACTAAATTTCCAATTAGATACCTCTCCCATGCAACCATAGTAGGGAATGCCAAGCATGAAGACAGTACTTCCAGTTGAAAACAGTTCACCAAGTGTCTTGAAATGGGATGAGCCAGATTCAAAAGCTGTAATGTTCTGAAATAAGAACATGGATTACTGCATTTACTTTACATATACACTAGAATAATAATGTGTGATTGTTTAATGCAAGAAAGCAGTAGTGACGCTACCTGAGTGGGAGGGGGGAACAGAGGGGGCCGGTCCCCCTGAGCCTTCGCATGGAAAGGCAACCTAAATCTACCAACAATCGTAACTATATCGGCATACAAAACACAAAGATACAGTGTAACCCTGCAGTAGAGCAGAAAGCTTTCCATTCTTTAAACCGCTTTCCATTCTTTAAACCGCAGAATACTTAGGCTTGCGGCCTACAGAACTGCAGTTTGGTGCACAAAATGTTAGAGGTTCTGGTGCAGGTAGATCAACGTGGTGAGGTCACTGTGCCAGAAAGCGGATGTCCTATGAATGCCCCAGTGTGATGACATTGCCATATTGGTCTGCTGACGACATTTCTTTAACTGTGCCAGCAGACTCACCAGGATCCGGGTTAGGTGAATATATGAGGATAATATAATATTTATTCACTTATATAGCGCTATTAATTCCATAGCACAGTAATGCTGTCCCTATTGAGGCTCACAATCTAAAACATCTTATCAGTATGTCTTTGCAATACGATTAAAATAAAGCTAGACTGTCAGTAAATGTAGGGGGGACTGTCGGAGTATCATACAATGTTGGAAAGATACAATATTTTAGGGGTATTATACTGGGTGGGAACATCATACTGGGTGTGTTGGGGATCACAACCCATGGAGGGAGCTAAGGGTATATCTATTTTTATTTACATTTTTTGGAGCGCCATTAGCAAATCTGGGGAAGACTCAAAAGTCATTATTACCGTATCGGGGAGACTCAGGGGATATTATTAAATGTTAAGTGGGCACTGAAGAGGCATTATTATAGGGGCACACAGTGAATTGTATCCATCAAAAGGCATTATTACTTTGTAGGGCACTCAAAGAGCATTCATATTCTCTAAATGGCACTTTCACCATGTAAAGGGCACAAGAGGACAACTACTTTTGTGCCAGACAACAGGTTCAGTAACCAGGCCGAATAGGGAGGGCTCACCATTGGGGTGACTATGACTGTTGGAAATAGATGGGGAAGGTGCTCTAGTCAAGTGTGTAAACTTTGTTGTAAACTCTACAGATGAGTCATGGCTGTAAGTAGTTATGTTGGTCTGGGCCATAAGGAAAAGTCATGAAGAGTGAATCACTACAACTGTACAACAACCTCTTAAAATATATGATCTGCCACCCTTGAGCTGAACCCCTAATTACTACAGTGTAGGGAAGGCTGACCTCACCTTCACAATAGCTTGGTATACAAAGGGAAGAACCTGCTTGGACCATTGCTTCTCGAGGACAACATCTCCATTTTGTGATAACTGGTATCGACGACCAGTAAGGACCTGTGCATAAATAATGACTGACGTGTCGTTGATAATTACTCCTTTTCTTCTATGGTAGCTTTAAGAAAAAAGAAAAATGTTGTAATATACATACAAAATTATGCAAAGTGACTGCATCACATCAGTTTCTCATTCTGAACTCACTGTTCATGTATTCCTTGTACTTCCTTCACCCAGTTGTTTCTCTCTTTGTTACCAACATTAATTACTTTTGTAGGTGGGATCGCTCCACCAACATACAGCTTCTGGGTTCCTTGAGGTTCATCCAAGTAAAACCTAAATTAAACAAAAGGAAACCCAGAAAGTGAAAGGTACGTGCTACAGGCTTCAGTAACAAGACTTTATATAATGTACTTACTTCATTTCTCCATCAGACACAGAAACCACTCGAGCCTCTTCAAGGTGAGGCCAATTAACAAACACAGATTTCCCGAGCACAGCCGAAGCCACAATCTCAACTTCCTGAAGACAAAATAATACATTGAAAAGCAAGTTTACCTTGCAAGAATAGCAGCATAGTAGAGTGATGATCTACATACTTAAAGGGGATTTCCAGGCTCAAGAGATAGGTTACTTTCACTTTGTGTGACTATGGGTTTCGGAATAGGGACAGTGTGCAATGTGAACAAGGAGATTTTTGTGTACTCACCGTAAAATCCTTTTTGCTTAGCCTCTAATTGGGGGACACAGGACTGTGGGCGTTATGCTGCTATCCACTAGGAGGCAACACGAAGCAGAATCTGCAAGAGAGTTACAGTGGCTCTTCCTCTGCAGTATACACCCCTGGAGCAGGCACTGCCTTGCCAGATTTGTGCTTAAAGCAGTAGGAGAAGAGAATAAAATTAACAAGATAACAAAGCCTGTAAGAAGGCAACAATGTAATAGCTAAAGAGCAACATGAGAAACCAAGAAAGGGCCGAAACGGGCAACAGGGTGGGTGCTGTGTCTCCCAATTAGAGGCTAAGAGAAAAGGATTTTATGGTGAGTACACAAAAATCTCCTTTTCTCCTTCACTTCATTGGGGACACAGGACCATGGGACGTCTCAAAGCAGTCTCTAGGTGGGAAAGAACGACGGAACGAAGTATTAAAAAAAAAAAAAGTCACAGAAAGATAGGATCCTACAGGTGGACTACTGCCGCCTGGAGGATGGTCTCCCCAGACTCGTATCTGCCGAGGACTGGGTATGAACCCTGTAGAGTTTAGTAAATGTGTGTAGGCTGGTCCAAGTGGCCGCCTTACACACTTCTTGTGCTGATGCCCGATGCAGAATGGCCCAGGAAGCCCCACCGCTGATACCAGCCGGAAGTGGCAACTTTTTCATCCTGTAGGCATCCTGTTTAGTGGATCTGATACATCTCACCAGGGTAGCCTTTGAAGCTGGCGTGCCCTTGCGGTCACCTTCCGGAAGAAGGAAAAGGGAGTCAGACTTCCGAAAAAGCACAGTCCTGGACACCTATATGCGAAGTGCCCTGACAAGGTCCAGCTAAATAGAGAGCCTTCTCGACCCGATGAACGGTGCTGGGCAAAGGGAAGGTAAGGAAATTTCCTCATAAAATGGAAAGAGGACACCGCCTTTGGGAGAAAAGATGGAACTGGATGGAGTACGACCTTATCCTGGTGAAAAACCAGGAAGGGTGGTCTGCAGGAGAGTGCTGCTAGTTCTGACACTCTGCGGAGAGAGGCGACTGCCACAAGAAAAAACTACCTTCTGGGTTAGAAGGCAGAGAGGGATTTCCCTAAGGGGCTCAAAAGGTGGTTCTTGCAACGCAGTCAGACCAGGTTAAGATCCCATGTGTCCAATGGTCTTCTATAGGGGGAGCCAGTTGGCAGACTCCCTGAAGAAACCTCTTTACCTGCTGCTTAGCCACAAGGCGCCATGGAAAGAGAACAGAGAATGAGACCTGGCTCTTAAGAGAGCCTAGAGACAGTCCGGTCTCCAGACCCAACTGTAGAAATCAAAGGACCCTAGGTAGGAATAGAGCAATGGAGAATGATCCCGAGGGGCGCACCAGGCAAAAAGGCCTTCCAGGTGCGATAATAAATCCTAGCCAAGGCCGGTTTCCGTGCTCTGATCATGGTGCCTATCACGTCCTGTGAGAATCATGCTTGGGTTAAAACCAGGTCTCAAGGGCCACGCCGTCAAATTCAGTGCCCCTGAATTCCGGTGGTAAAACAAGCCCTGAGAAAGAAGGTACGGACGATCTGGGAGGTGCCAGGGAGCGTCTGCCGCGAGCTGTACGAGGTCGGTATACCATGCTGTCTGGGCCAGTCTGGGGCAATGAGGATGACTGGAATGCCCTCCTGTTTGATCTTCCGTACCACTCTGGGGATTAGTGGTAGAGGAGGAAATATGTAGGGGAGTTGGAATTGCGTCCAATCCTGAACAGGGCATCTGCTCCCAGGGACTGTGGATCGTGTGACCTGGCCATGAAGTTGGGGCCTTGGCATTGAGACGTGATGCCATTAGGTCCACATCTGGAGTTCCCCAGAAAAGGCAAATTTGCTGAAAGAAGTCGGGATGCAGGGTCCACTCTCCTGAGTTTATGCCTTGGAGACTGAGAAAGTCTGCTTTCCAGTTGTCCACTCCCGGGATGTGTACAGCTGATAGTACCAAACTTGTTGATTCCGCCCAGTGGAGAATGTGTTGCACTTCTCGCATCGCCTGGACACTGAATTC